>LIAE01007250.1:0-107869 GCA_002287525.1 Diploscapter pachys
TGTTTTAGGATCCTCTCCACCCAAATAATACAATTTGTCTTTGAAATAAGCCACAGATGCAAGTTCACGCCATTCAGGAGGATCTGGACCTGTAAAATTCTTTGAATCGATCATTCATGGATTTGTTGATAAGACCTCTTGAAATTTGTCGAGTATTCAAATCGAAAATTTCAAACAATTTGTCATCAAATCCAATTGCGAAAATCTAAAATTTACAAAACTAGCAATGCCAAATAAAACAATCTACTTTATCTTTTGTGGTTGCAACTTCCAATGGCCAGAAATGATTAGTAAAATTCGCAATCTGCTCAACAGAACTAGTCTGCGAATCAAACAGATAAATTCTTCCTTCTCTAACATCGTCGTTTTCATAATAATATACTAAATACTAAAGTTAACTTTTGAGAATACAACAGATTATTTTCCTACGATAGAATAAAGTTTTATCCTGCCGACTTTGAAAAGCTAGAATAACAAGGCCGGCCAAAAGAAGTGTACATAATGGAACTAATAGAAAAATATATTTTTTAAACCAAGGATATTCGCGACTTTCCCTGAAAGGCAGTAAATGATAAAATATGTTTCAGGTAAAATTATTTAGAAAAAACTGCAAAGTTCATCGCTAATAATTAATTTCGTAAAATACCCCGGAAAAAAGAAATGCGCATGTATGTTTCAGCTGAAAGTAAGTAGAACTGCACGAAATAAACTATTATTTATTTATTTTTTGTGCATTTCGCGCGTTAAACTGTTCATCCCATGCAATTTCACGTTTCAGAATGCCCCGTTATATCATTCACATTTTACCTCGTTTCCATCATAGCTTGATTATTTGCACCCAGTAATTGAAGAGATTCAGGTGGACTGCCAGTAAACTTAACGATATTTCGTAAATGCATGTAAGATATCACATAAAATTGAGCTTTAACTTACAGGACTTGAAGAATCACTAAGGTTTGCCATTTGGATCATCTTCACGTATATCGAGTAATAAGCTAAACAAATAATAAAAATGGTTTCGATATCTACATAGCGAAAATTGCTTTCTTTCTGTTCGGTTTCTCATCAATAGAGTGCCAATCATGTCTAGACGTGGCTATCATTCAATACCCTCTAATTGTATACAATTTCCCGTTCGTGGCAACAAGCGAATGATCTTCTTTTGCACAATTCATATCAACGATTTTAGAACTTTGACTGTCAACTGGAGCTGAGGGGTCGAAACACCGACAGGATTTTAATGCTTTTTGACTAAATATATAATGTGGCCGTATAAAATTCCATCACATGTTATTGTTTGAGCATAACTAAATGGAAGAGGAAATGCAGGTCCTGTTTGCCATTTTCCATCTGTTAAAACCTGAATAAATTATTTCATGGACTTTCATCCTATCTTCTTACATCAACTCGATTCGTATTTCCACCCAAATAATACAATTTGTCTTTGAAATAAACCACAGATGCACTAAGACGCCATTCGGGAAGATCTGAACCTGTAAAATTCTTTGAATCGATAATTTATGGATTTGTTGATAAGACCTTTTGAAATTTGTCGAGTATCCAAGTCAAATATTTCGAATGATTTATTTCTGTTATTAATTCCAAAAATCTGAAGACTAAAAAATGATTCAAAATAACGAACATAAGAATTTACTTTATTCTGTGTAGTTGCCACTTGATATGGCCAATAACAATTGTGAAATTCTTCAATCTCTTCTACTGAGCAGGTATATGAATTGAACAAGACTATTCTTCATTCATGTTTATCATTATTTCGATAATAAACTAAATTATTACGAATCGTTTCAAAGTCTCTTACTTAGTTTTCAACATATTCCTTACGATAGAATAAAGTTTTATGCGAATTATTGAATGAATTATCTCCACCAATTTGCAAATTATTTATTTAAAATATATAACAAAAAACAACTAGGAAAGTTCTCTAATCTAAATGAAAACAAAACAAAAAATGTAGGAGTTTACTTTTTGACCTTGGCCAGTTTTGCCTTGGTTTTGTCTCGTCCGATCGACTTTTTGATGTCCTTTTCTGTGTACGAAATCGATGGAGTGTCCACTCTGAATTTTAAAGTTATTATGGAAGAAATAAAAATGTCATATTCATGTGGAGAAAAATTCGCTTCGCAATTTATCTTTGAAAATTGGAAAATGTGCTAGGCATTTTCAATAGAATAATTTGAGGAAGTTTCGATTTTTCTTTAACGTTTCTAATTCCCGATATTAGAAAGAGATTCTAGTTATTAGAGAATAAGCAATGAACGTTTTTGATCATTTCAGTGTCAAATCTAATTCAAAAACGAAATTTTAGACAAGGTATGTATCGATAAGCGTATCTAGCCATACGCTTGAGAATTTTCAATGTTTTTTTTATTGTCCTTCAATGTTGCTTATTTGCTTCTTTCATTAAAATAAGTGGAATTTTTATAAAATGAAAACTTCAAATAAATAAATAACTCGATAAAGCTAATTATGAAAATGTGGCACCTGTGGAGAGCAGGATGGAAGAGTTGCCAGTCCTTGCTGATCTTCTTCACCCCTTGTTCTTGCCCCACTGCTTCTTCATTCTCGTTTTCCACTTCTCCTCCTGACTCCATCACACTGCCTTCCTCAATTTGAGTCCGCAAATCTGCTTCCAGTTTCGGAGTCCACGTTGGAACTGGGCCGTACTGAACAAATCTTCTCTATACAACTTGGTGATACGAATAAAGAAGAAAATTACATTTTACAAAATCGAAATTTGAAGTCGAAATCGAATAGGACTAAACGGAAATAGAGATTGCTAAAGTTTGTAAACTTTAGTTTCATCTCTAATCGAGATTAAAATCGTCATATTGAAAAGCATTTTTACACAAGAAAATAATAATAATAATAATAATAATAACCTGTAGTTTCTTGAGCGGTTGAACGCAGTCCTTGACGAGGAGAACAGTTCCGGCCTCCCCGGGCACGTTGCCCATCACCCAGATGCACTGCTTCGTCACGTTCATTCGGAGAATCTGAGAAAGGCTTTCATATTGAAGGAAAAATTCGAATTGTAATTAAAAAGAAAGAAAATGCGTTTTCTCTGCATATTTCTAGTATACGATGAATGCAGATTTCAGAAAGTTGTGCTGATTCTATCATATAAAACGATAAAATTGGTAACGTAGCGAATATAGCGAACCTGCAACCCACTCATCATGACCCACTTGCCGCCCATTGGACCAGGTAACGCTCTGCCTGGGTGCACTTTCGCGTCGCCCTTCGTTCCGATTGAACCAACACGTCGATGCGATTTCGTCGTTCTAAAATCCCAATGAATTTTCAAGTTGAAACCTTCCTTTCAAAACACGCAGTAACATTAAATTTAGTCTAAACATTGGTTTTCATAATGATTGTAGTTAAAATAGTGAAAAATACTGCAAGCTCTCATGAAACAAGAAAGGAACTTTGGTTTTCTTATGAAATTTTCGGGAAGAAAGTGTATATTTCTCGTAGTCTACTCGACAATTATGCCCTTGAAGATCTCTACTAATATCTTTTTTTCTAATTTAGCTAATTAGAGAGCATTCTGAGTTATAAATATGATAAAAAAAGATATCTATTTCAAAAGAGAATTATCGAATGTTATGATTGCAATGAACAGCAGACCTGAGTTTCGGCTGTCCTTTCATTCCCCAACGATGGACGACTCCCTGGAATCCCCAGTAGATCGACTTGCCCGAGACCGTGATCCACTGGCCCACTTGGAAGTGACGAACGTCGAGGGGGACACCGACGGGAGGAAGAGAGTCTTCAGAAACCTGAATCGATAATTTTCATAGTTAGTCAAATCTTGTAATAAAACTGAAAAGAAGATATAAACTCGCGAATTTTTCAACTTCTTTTCTAAACTCATGATTATTTATCTATCTAACTAAAAGTTGCGAATTACTATCAAAACACTGTTGCTGAATATCGAAATTTCACTTGTGAGAATTCACTCCAAAATATTTAGAACAAAATAAACTCACCATGAAATGCTTGACGTATTCCTTGCAGGGCACCTGGGCCTTGTCGAATATCTCTCTGTACTTGGTGTCGTAATCGAACGGATTGTCGTTCTTCGCGCCCACACCAACCTGCCAATTGGAATAGAATTATGATATTATGAAGAATCAAGCATCTAATTTAGAATAAGCTTCAAAACAAGAAATCGTTCGTAAAATTCATTCCATGTTCTTATTTTCGTAGCTACTTTTGATACATTATGCAATTATTTAATGCTAAAATTATGAAAAATATCTTTCTAAAACATTTGTTTTCCTGAATTGAATCAACTTCAAGAATAGTTCATAAGTTCACCAACCCTCCAAGTAGGCCCCATTCTGCCGAAAGCCTTGACCTTTCCAGTCTTGCAGGTTCTGTACCATGCATCTGGAGACAGCACATCCACTACCTGATTCTGCAATCAAACAAATAATTTTCCTTCCTTCTTCCATTCACTCATTCATTTGGCTTACATCTTCCAGTTTGAGCACAGTGCAGAGAATCTTCCTTCCTTTCACCGTCCACTGAGGCATCATTCCGATTTTGCGCATCACCAAACCTCAAAAGCAGATATATAGAGATTTAAACGCATAGATCTTGCAAATATTTGTAAATAAATTCTGCATGAAATGTTGACATCTCAAATTCGTGAAAACTAAGTATGAGGGGTGTACAAAAATTGAATTTTGGATTTGCGTTAGAATTATTTACTAGCGCGTTTTCTTTGTACAGCCCTGCTATAAAGGATGAGCATTCACTAATAAAATCTTCAAGTTTTTCTTCTCTGAATTAAAAAAAAAATAAATAAAGGTAAAAAATTCTCACCGACTCTCCTTGATTCCTCAGGAATGTTCCGATATGCAGCCTCGGTCTCTCTCAGTCTCTTTTTACTGACCATCGCGAAAACACGAGCCTTTGTCTCCTCGATTTCTTGCAAAATTGCCCTGAAATTGAAAAATGTATCTTTGTCCATAAATTTTCAACGAATCAGACTACTAAATTCTAGAGAATTATTTCAACACTTGCAATTTTATACTCTTTTGCCAACGCTGTTTCAGATGAATTCGTGTTTTTCCACATAATGATAAGGGATAAAACGAAGTAGAATTTTTGATAAATAGATTTTTTCTTACAAAGTATTCCTCAATTGTTGTGAAATAGGTATACGAAAAACTATTCCTATCGTTCGAAGAAAGAATTAGATTTTTCGGCAACGAAACTTCTATAATGTGCAACAACTAACTGGTTTTCCTCGCTGGTGATGTCATCGAGGACGAGGTCGTGATGACCGAACTCCATATCCATTCCCCTGTGTTTGTTCACGTCGATCAGTTTGTGCTTGTACGGCAACTTCTCCCTGTGCTTCTCTACGTTCACTTCCACCTGCTTTCTGCCATTCAGGTTCGAGTTCTTCTGTGCAGATTCGGCAGAACTCTGGCGTTTCGTTTTCGTGCCTTGGTATCGGTTCTGGAAGGTGATTTTTAATGTGAAATTTCGATAAATTCCTAATTCCAAAGCATGTAAACAAGAAAAAATTCTAAAGATAATAATATGAAATCGTCGCATTTAAAATTTGGAGTTTCGGGCTCTGCTTCGAAGAGAAAAGTCTCAATTGAAGGTTGCTGCTAGAATTTTAATTTCACAATTTCGCATCCCCTAGTTTCAATCAAAAAACTATTTTTCTAAAAATGTAACTTATTTAATTTGTCATTAAAAACTCGAAATTTTAATTTAGAAGAATTATACTTGTGCGAGAAGTGCAGGAATGTGGGACTGCAGAGTAAGAGACAGGCAACCGGGGTTGAGCAGCAGGTGGTTGCTTCTGTTCCCCAGCAGAGAGAGACTCGACGTGCCACAGCGAATCATCTAAATATGCTAATTCAAAGAGAACTGAACAAAAATGGAGATAAAAATGCTCGATCGCGTTCGCATAAAATTACCGAAGCACGAGTTAAACGCAGGACGTGTTTGTTAATGAACGCGAAATTCGCTTTATCCAGGGATCGCCAGCCATAATCAGGAATTCATCGAAGCTAGATGGAAGACCCATTTTGAGATCCTCATTGGACCCTTCATCCATCTCTGATGAGAAAAAACTAGGGAAATTAGCATAAAAATTATTTTTAAATAAAATTCAAATTGGAAAAACCAATGTCACCACGTGAAAACATTGTCGAATTGTATAGTGGGTATCATTCAATTATTAAAAATATATGCTATGCTAATTGACTAATTATCGGCGATAATTGGGGACCTTTCAAACTAGTGCCACTATTGAATCAAGTGAAAGGGGCGTGGCTTGGCGGTCCTTATTATAAAAGCCTACAGAACAAAAGAGGACACAACTCGACGGTGGAACTGGGAAAGGAGAAGGGATACGGCGTACTCACTTCAGATGACCATAATTTTGCGTAGGATGAACCGTTTTGGAAAGTTTTAAAAGGTTTAGAATCTGCAAAAATAGCTTTTGATATTCTGCATCCTCCAACAAAAATCGACTTGTGGCCTCCAAATTTATTAACATCCATAATATTTTACATGTATTATATCGGTTAACAGATTCGAGTTTATGCATATGACTTTTTAATAAATGAAAACATAACAAAATGAATAATTTGAGAAAGCATTCAGGGTTTGCATACACCTCCATCATAATTTGATAGATCATATCCGAAATAGGCGTAATGTTGAGCTGGGTCTTTTCCTTAAATAAATTAATTCATTTTTGAGTAAATTAGAAATTTAATTACAACATGCTAGTTATAATTAAAATGAAAATTCTAATAATAGTAATTATATTGATCATCAAAACAGCATAATTTTAAGATTCGTTTCTTATCAGGATATTTTAAAGGCGAATGTTAATGACTAGAGCGTTTCATAATTATATATTGCGTTAATTGATTACCATTATCATCACAGGCTGGATCCTCACAAATTGAGCACTTTTGCACGTTAAAAGCCGTCGGGCCGGTCCATGCGTTATACCAAAATGTAAAACCGAAATGGGAGAAACATGGATTAAACTGAGTGGTCAATGGTTGCGTAGTTCTATCGCATGTGGTTGGCGGATATTGCTAAAATTTGATTAGTCTATTTCCATTTAATGCATACATTTCATAGTATTCTGAAAAAAAGCTAGTTGTGAAGAAAGGCCTTTTGCAATCCACACCCGCACCCATTTTTTGAGGAGAAAATAGGGAAGGGAAATAAAGAAAAGAATAAAAGTGAGTGGGTTACAAGAGGCCGTGAAAACGTGGTAGAAAACGTTGTTAAAATATACTAACTATATATGTTAACTGCATACCGATATAGTGTCGTTTAAGAATACAATTCGATAAGGCATGTAGACGGCGTTAAACACATTCGCCGAAAACATTCGATTTCCAACTCGGGGTGTACCTAAAATAATTATTTAATGGCAACAACGCATACATTGTTGACGCGCAAAAGTGTCATTCGAGCATCGAGGGAACAAGCAAACTCTGACAACCCTACGACGAAATAGTGTGTTCAACGAAGAGTGTTAGAGAAATTCCTCTGCATGCTCTAGCTCCCGATATGATCTCTTTTTCCGCGCTACTAATATGCAATATTTTATAAGTAGAGATAAAATATACCAAATGAATATACGTATATTCCTTCTCGCTTCCAAAGATTAGTCTTTACTAACCACAATCCGAAAATCTCTGCCAGCGCGGCTCCTAAATGTTTGACGCTTAAAAATAAACACGCCTAGTTATGCTAATTAAAGATATAATCTTACCAGCGCTATGACCTACACTCTGTAATTCGAAAATAGGTTAAATAGGATTATTTTGTACTTACGTAAACAACTTTGTCACAATCCGTGGACCATAACTCATACATATAATCACTAAGTCCTATTAACGTTGAAAAATTATTATTCAAAGTATCAGTTTTTCGTACCGGCACTTAATAATGCCTTAAACGCAAAGATGTAGTCGTATCCAATTAATCCCCAAGTGTTTGTAGTATCATACCCTGATAGTTGCTAAAATGGTTGCGTTTTAGTATGGTCGACACGCACATGTATTATTATTTTATAGTATATACATACAATATTTTCTACTATATATAAAATAAACATTGAGTATAATTTATATACCACCTACCAACTTGACCTTCGTTGGTATATTATCAGCAAAGTTCTTTAGATTATTCGGATATCGAAAATAAATGCCCAAATGGGGTACTTTCGTAGGTGCAACTGCCCTTGTGATCTAAATTTACATTTTAGTTGATAATCAACCATATAATTAATATCATACCACTACGACGCAATTACCGTCAAATATCGTAGTACTGCAATTGGCTGTGAATCTAAATATTGCATACATTTAAACAACGAAAGTGTTAAGATGGCTATTACGTGTTAATAATAGTCTCGGTACCAGCGCTTTTAGTGTCTAGACATGTTGCAGGATCAGATGAAAATGCAGCCATCATGTTATCGTATACCTGTTAATTTAAATATTATTATTACATAAATTGAAATTAAATACACACCTTTTCGACTTCAGACTCCCAGGCATCATAGTCACTGACGGTTAATTGAGCGTTTATGATATTAAAATATGAAAATACTAATAGATGCACTCCTATTCCCAAATTATCGAATATTTTCATGCCTGCAATATTGTTCTTTAGAATTCAATAAGCCATCTTTTCACCTTTTACAATTAAATTTTAGGTTATTAATTAACAAGTGAAAAGAGATATGAAAATATGAAAATTTATATGATATTAAACTTCATCTTCAGGGTAAAGTAATTCATGATTTAAAATTTAGTTATTTAAACTAAATCAGTGCTAAGCAGTGAAAAAGATATCAAATTATGAAAATTTATGTGATATCGAACAATATCTCATTTATAAAATTATTCTAAACGAGGTTCAATAAAAATAGTTCACAAATGAGAAAACACCCGGAATCGATTTGTCTGAATCGTAACTAATCATGAGGCTGATGTTAATCCCATATTTGGTAAGTAGATCTAGAGTCCGCTTCGTAATCCCTAGATCTGGTTTTCCATTGATTTTCGAAATTTCGATTTCATTTCTATCAAAACCCGGTATCAGGAATGCACAGACACCGACCTCAAGCCGAATTTCATATACCAATTTCAAATGACTTCGAATTATGTATTAGAACCAGAGATGCTCGAAAAATTTTCATTTTAGTTTTAGAAGATTTCGGAATATTTCTTCCTTTTTCGCTTCTAACACTTTCTGGAATATCACTTTAAATATTCCGTTTCTGTTTACGAAGATCTCAAATTACTTTTTCGAACACTATTGATTGGATCTACAGTATATCGAGGTTTAACAACTTTAAAACGTTTTAATTTGCACTTGCGTAACCTTTGCATCATTAAAACTCGATTTGGTTGGTGTTTGACAAGTTGTTTTAGAACCTGATATAGATGTCGCCTCTAAAAAACATCCAAGTTTATTCAGAATTATTATTATTTATTCCAAATATCAAACACAATTTATCAATCAATGTCCATCTTTCTTGCACAAGAAATATTGGCAACTACTTGGTATGCTTCCAAAATTTGTGTCACCAATAGCTTGCCAGCACACTTTCCCATGCGGATCAATTGTCGCCTGAATCAATATTTTCTGAAAATTCAAGGAGGTTAACTTACAATGATGGGTGTGTACCCGTTGGATGGTACGATGAGAGTGGGACAGCCATCTGCTTGTGGAGCGTAATTCATAGGTTCCCCGTCTTGCCACATCGGATTCCCATCTAAACGATAAAAGGTGCTACTTTCCTAATTTTAAGTTTATGAAATGATATCTAGATAAGATGCATTCGAAACTGTGTGTTTGGGTATTTGAAATCGAAATCCAGACACTATTGTTTTAGTCAATATCCAAATTTTCGCATTAAAATGTTTCGAAGTCGACGTACTGATAGATCTAGCGTTTCCAATCATGAACATTTCGAGGTCACTTTGGCCAGTGAAACAAGTTCCAACCCCAGCGAAAAATCCAGTAGCAAAATCTAGATTTAAAAAAATTATTTCACAAGATTTTAAACCTTTTCCTTACTTGCTACATACTCATTTTCTCCATCCGTCCTAATTGAACCATTACAGTACAAATTTTCAGTATAATTAAATTGGTAAAACTGCAAACAGTCTTGAGTTTGTAAAGAGTTAGTCCAATACCTACCGGCTTCAAATCATAACAGTCATAAGTTGGTGTGTAGAATCCCCAACTTCTGGGGCAATTGTGAGGGACAGTGGTTGTAGGTGTCGGGGTTGTAGGTTTCGTGGTCGTTGGAGTTGTAGTCGGGGGAGGCATCGTTGATACTCTTTGTGGTGTGCTGAACTTTCGAAACGATATAGATAAGCTTAATTGGATTTACAAAAAAAAAAAGAATCTTTCATCATAAAATCGGCAATCTTCAGATGTATGAATTTTTAACTCGTATTTAACACGAGAACGATAGCAAGTTGAATTTTCTGTTTGAAAATCTTAATAAAATCGATATGACGACGATCATATGAAATTTATACTAAGTGTTCATACCTCGTTTGCGGAGGTGGTACAGTGAAGGGGCCGCCAGTCGTCCTGTAATGGTAATACTTGATTGCATATTTCAAAATGACAATCACATTGATCCTCCCGAATTTCCCGCGCAGACGAAATTCTCAGCAGCTGAACATGGATACGTCGTCCATTTTCCGTCGGCAATGATGAAGGCAACACATCTGTTACAGCACGTTGGTTCACATAAAAATCAGATAAGTTTACTAATTCGTTTGTATCCGCGAAGCTATTCTTTACATGAAGACCAGAGACGTTCAGGAGAAAAACAATGAAAAAACGACAGATTCAGAAAATAGTGGCTAGATTTAGGCGCCTGTTTAAATCACTTTGGGTATACCTGGGCTAAAATTCCAATAATCGTACGTAGTTAAGTCAACCCAGTTCCAAGTGATATCGTCAGAGGTATTCAATCCCATTCGGAAATACGAATCTGATAGTTCGAACTCCTTTTGAGCTGTTGCTGAAATTGTAAGCTCAATTGTCATAGAACAGTTCCTTTTAAAATTTTTATAAGATCGATCCCTACACTGAAGGAAGTTGTTCTCGAACACACTGAAAAATTATATTGAAAAAAGTTTTATCTAAATAAGCTAGCATACTTATGAATTGAAAC
Source organism: Diploscapter pachys (assembly GCA_002287525.1). Taxonomy (NCBI): domain Eukaryota; kingdom Metazoa; phylum Nematoda; class Chromadorea; order Rhabditida; family Rhabditidae; genus Diploscapter; species Diploscapter pachys. The sequence goes on from LIAE01007250.1 coordinate 11,228, forward strand.
GAGATGATATCCAACAGATCGGCAATAAGATTCTGAAATTGAATAAGCAGTTATTGTGATCAAGCTGCATGCTCCGACCTGCTTCGTCGAACGTCCTTGGAATAGATATGAATCGGAAGCACCTTCAAATCATTCTTTAAACTTTCTAGTAAAGATAATTTTGATAGCAGAATACTTTTGAAATACTTGAATGATGATGCAATTTATTTGGCTTCAGTTTAATGTATTCTAGAGATGAAGAAGGGAGCTGATAAAAAATCCCTGTTTGCTCATTTTGTCTTGCAAAATTTTAAGAAACTTACTTTGCACTTCGTATTCAGAAATTCGGAAAGAATTTAGCTCACTCCTTTCGGATTATACGAACTTAGATGTCAGGAGATGTTTTTCTTTATCAACTTTGTTTCAATTTCAAAATATTTTTTTTCCAATTTAAATTTCGACTTATAACAACTTGATCATAAAACTACAACGTCCTGAAAGGTTATGCCTACCTAGATCCTAGAGTGTATTCTCCGGGCCTACAGTCTGCATTTGCTGAATAAAAATATCCAACAAGTAAGATAGAAAGTCGAAATAAGGAGTTCATTTGGGTTGGCTAACGAGTTCAACAGGTTTGTCAGCCAGAATGACTAAATGGTGAAGGAGTTAGAATGGGAGTGCTATGCCATTTCTGATAATCATTGCCCGATAATCTTTTCCCCTCTAATCATCCTACTGCCCCTGCTGCTTTTCCACTCCTTATCAGTTCTCAATTTCGTAGTTTCAGCAGCTCGGAATGGCTGTGCTGCCCTTTCGCTTGCTTATCGGTTGACAAAATTGATGAATTTCAATGAGATCATTGTTTGTTACTTTACAGCCATCCAACTGAATTATGACCAAATTCAGAATAATTTTATGGGATGAAAAACACTTCAAAAATGTGTACATCAAATTAATGTTGAACTGGCTCATAGAAAAAGACCACTTTTTCTAAGAAATAGTATGAGGGAAAGAAAAAAAGATAGACAAAAGTGGTCTTTTTCTAAACTGGTGTCCCGGTGTCTTTCTAGGGGCCGTTGAGCTCGATGACTTCTTTAAAAGATACTAGTCTTCTTTTTCATGTAGCATTGAGGAAGACAAAATCAAATTCTACATTGATTGATTTTTTCGTAGATTTCTTTTTAAAATTGAAAAATAAAAAATTTAATTTGAATACAGAAAATCTTCGAAATTTTCTTTGAAAAAATTGCCTGAGAGCAACAGAATCACATCTTTCATCTCTCTTTTCTATTGCCCTGCCGAAAGGAGCTTGCATGCTATCTTTCTCCCTCTCGTTTTCGCGTGCTCTTTCTCTCCTCCCCTACCCTTTTATTCCCGTTTCAGCGCCCAGCAGTCGCTTACGACCATACCACGTTGAGAACACGCCATCCCGTCCGATCTGGCAAGTTAAGCAACGTCGGGCCTGGTTAGTACTTGGATCGGAGACGGCTTGGGAATCCCAGGTGTTGTAAGCTTTTGCTAAAATTTCAGACAGTTTTATCAGAAAAATTGGCAATTACCATGATCAAGAAATTATCATAACAGTGAACTAGTTATAAATTTCCAACCTATTCTTTTCTTTTTCTTCCTCTTTTTTACCAAATATCTCAAGCTAGATATTTTGCTAGCTCGCTATCATCATTCAGACAGAAATACTCTAATTTTGCCTTATTTTATGAAATAAAGATGGAAAAGAACGCGAGATTTAAGTAGTTTTTGAAGTTTATGTCAATTTTCACATGTTAATAGTTAGGATATGAATTGTAACAATCGAATCTAAATAAAAGATCTTATAGACGGCTGCATCACTGCATAGACCTCTGGCTCTGGAGACATTTTACAAGCCCGTTATTGCTTACTCTACTGGTGACGCGATTCAACATGTGAAGGTAGTGTAAAATCGTAAGAAAAATATTGCAGTCGTTTAATTTTAGTTCACGAATTTGAAAGCAAATATAACTGTGCCGAAAGAGGTCAATATTCTATCGATTGAACCTTGGGACAACAATATGGTGCTGTTGAGATTGGAGCACATTTATCAGAATTCAGAATTGGCCACGTCGAATAAACCCGCTTATATTGATCTAACTGTAAATAGCAAAAGCAAGCATTTCATGAGAAATTATTTAATTCCAGAATATTTTTGACGCCTTTGACGTGAGAGATGTCAAAGAAACGAGTCTGGATGGTAATAAAGATCCAATTCAGCTGTCGGTTCACAATCAAGCAAACGCTTTCGGTATACTTTTACATATTCAACTCGTCATTTCGAAATATCCTTCAGATCCTAAAAACGTGTCAATTTATCCAACGGAAATCCGAACCTTCGTAATGAAGGTTCACTGGAAAGGAACTCCCGATGACAGCCTTTGTGCATTCAGAAATCTGTTCATCCCTTTCACAGTGTTGTTGGTCTTTATATTTGGACAAGTTTAACTTTTTGTACCAAATCATAATGAAATGCATTTGTGCTCATTTGATATTGGCAATGAAATGAAAAAAGTATGTCTTAAAACAGAGCAGGTTAGATACTTTCTTCCAAGTTTTGGTTCTGAAAGTAATCGAGTAAGAATGTTTTTTTGCATTTCTATTCCATATCAATCTCAATATTATGTTTACAGGCTAGCTTTAGCGTAAACATAATTATGAAAGAAAACCCAAGTTCGGTTACAAGCTATGCATTCGAACAGATCACTGATCTTCATATTCACATTTGACGAGACTACAATTCGTGTTGACTCGCTACATCGTTGGTGACATTCGAGTCGATGGCCACATCACCGAGTGGTAATTGTAGTTTATCAGAAACAAACTGACAGTGAGAGAGAGAGGGAGACTTCTGCAACAAGTCATTCTTTCCTCTGCAATCATCAATCGACTAATTTCTCTGCCCTGACACTACAACTTTTCTCATCTAAAGACGTCTTTCTTCTAGTCGTTCTTCGAAGTCGTTTTCCTGCCAAATAACTTTTTCCAAAGAGAAAGTGATGACAAGTGAGAGTTCTCTGAATTCGTCTTTGGTATAGAGAACTTTAGAGATATGATCACTGAATTTCGATTTATCAAATGACGAAATACTAAAAAATCAGAATTTGAAAACTAATTTTGGGAAGCGTGATAGATTGTGATAGTTTGTTATTTGATTTCTTGAACTGAAAGATCGGGAATATTGTTGAAGACACAAATGTAGCAAGATAAAAAGTGAAAATTAGTGTTTGCAGAAAAATTACGATAATTCAACGATTAGAGAAAATATTTTGACGTAAATTCAGTAATTATGCAATGCACATTTAGAATTGTTAAATTTGTGCATAAGTGATTTCGTCGTAATTCATCGATTCTTGATAATCTAGACTGCTACTTATATTGATAGATATTTTGTAAAGGAAATTAAAATAGATAAACATCGTTGTCATTTGATTTTACATTGATCATAAACCATGAAAATAAGACGTAAATTATAAAAATAGAACATCTTTAGGTGCGTTTTCTTTTTCGTTAGTAATTTGCAGAGAAATTAGCAGTAAATATTTGTGTTTATCTGTGTGTGAAGTTGTCACCTAATTAAGTTGTAGTTACCATATGATCGTGGTAGTAGTTTTTCTCGAATTCTCTCCCTTCCAGTCCCTTTTCGGGTGTTTCCTTCCTAATTTCCTTCTCCATTTACAGCAACATGTTTTTTCTCCTTTCCTTTTCTCTCAATTATTTCTCATCAAAAATGACGCAAGTCGTGGAAGTTCTTTGATGACTATACAAATGTAAGCATTTCTCTGATATAAAAGTCCAGCCTCCCGAGGACAAACCATCCAACTGTCCAAAACAGTTCTTCAGTCTAACAAAGCGAATCCAAAGCTTACCTTTCAAGTATTCCAAAATGTTCGCCTTCCGTCTGCTCATCTCAGCCCTCCTCGTCTCGACAGTCCTCTCAGCCATTCTATCCAACGACTGGCTGTCCCAATATCCTCTCGGCAAGGATTCGTCCTACTACTATCCCAACACAGGCTATGTTTCATATTCAACGGGCTCGAAACCTGATGGCTTCTATCTGGTCTGCGGAGACTGCGGCATTTTCGGAAGGAAATAAATCAGTACCCGGCAATCAGGCAGTTCAAAAGCTGTAACACATCGACTGTAAATAGTGTACAATGATGCTCAAGCATAATAATCTATTCACTTGTGATGAAACGCGTTTAATGCCAATGATCTCAAACCAATTGTCATGCATTTACTGTGATATTAATGATAATTTTAAACAATAAATATTTTTGATTATATTTGTTCATTTAAATTTAAAGACAAGCAAAATTAAGCAGGGGTGGGACCCAAATGAGTTTTACTATAGTAAAACTTAACAAACTACGATAGTACAACCTTTAACTATGATAGTTAAATTTTCGTTTAACTATCGTAGCTAAACTTATTTGAGCCCCACCCCAGATTTAGATCCCCTGCCAATCTGCATGATACTTATGAAATGCGAGCAAGCAATCTAATATCGAATATTTCACACCTCCTTTCCTATCAGTTTACTCTTTTATTCCGAGTACAAGGCGACCCCTTCGCTTACGACCATACCACGCTGAGAACACGCCATCCCGTCTGATCTGGCAAGTTAAGCAGCGTCGGGCCTGGTTAGTACTTGGATCGGAGACGGCTTGGGAATCCCAGGTGTTGTAAGCTTTTGCTAAAACTTTATCCAGATTTATTTAAAGAAGCATAGCTAACTTTTCTTCGCCAATCATTTTCAAACTAGCGCAACGTTTCTCCGAAATTTTATTCGTTTTCACCGAAATTTAACAGACAACAAAGCAAACAACAGCGATCTAAACCCGTTTACAGAATGAAAATAACAATTGAAAGTTCACCAAAACGCGTTACTTTTCCACCTAATAACAATATAAGATGTGATTAGAGCTGCTTAACCCCAGTAAGCCATTCAGTTAAGTATTGGCAGGACTGAGGAGAGATGAAGTTGCCTGGTTTGCAGTCGTCCACAACAGGACACGTCGCACAGGGGATCGTCACGAGTCTCGTCGATTTTTGGGGGTTCGGAGAAGCGCGAATCTGAATATTACCGACAATGATCAATATTATTTTAGAAAAAAAAGGTAGGTGCTATTGCCCTACATATCTTTCAAGAAAATAAAGCTAGATCCAGTTGCTTCAGATGTTTAACTTTGACTTTTTGATATTCAATGATTCAAGACTAATTTCCGACTACCAAACCTTCGGTTCCAAGTGAACAAAAGGCAAGTTTAGGACTTCAATAACCTTCACCTATTTTTTCTTGAGAATGTATGAAAATTTGAAATAAAAATGACTCAAAAATTCGACGACCTTTCCATCATTGCGTCTCTCGACGTTCCCGTCGAGCACAGCGATGTCGAGAATCCGATTGACGTCTTCGAGACTGATCGTCACGTTCAGAATGCGTCGCTGCACGATGAATTCGGCTATCTGAAGCATATTCTACTGCATTATTTTCATTTTTTTTAAAATAAAAATTGGATGTATGTTTAGAAAAGCTGAAGCGTGTAATGGTGTTGGAATTGTAAAAGGTTAAAACTTGAACCTGACACTTCTTTCAATGGAAAGAAAAAGAAGTTAACCCGTCTCTATCAAATTCCGAGTTTTGAGAAGAAAACTAATAAAATTAGAAAGGGAAAAGTAGTCAGATCTAGGGAGGTCTAAACTCAGGAAGTTCCTGCGACCTACCCCCGTATATTTTGAGTCAGACTCTAAAGCTCCCTAGATCTGAAAGTATTTCCGAAAACGTAAATAAATTTGTACCTCCTGAGGTTTGACATAGCTCATCTCTTTCTGCATGACGATATCGTCTGGATATTGTTCCATAGCCTGCCTTTTTCGATTCTGAATATTTATTCGAATGCCAAAAAGACAGGTCCATTTTCTACCTGCGCAAAGCTGACGCTCACATTGATCATGGTCTGAATGAGTTCTCCATCCAACTGTTGTTCAGAATAGAAGGTTCCTGAACATTGGAGTCAATCAAACTCTAGGGATTCTTTATCGTATACAAATTGTAAAATGTCAAATTTAAGGAATGGAGAGTAATTTTGGAAAATTACCTTCTGAACATTCCTAGCTCTGACGGTCACGAATAAAAAAATAATGTTCATTTTATTCAATTCGTTGTTGACTTTTCAAATAAGAAAGAAAGTTTAGTACAAAATATCTAGAAGAATTAAATAGCCATACCTCCAGTGAGGGAAGTGTCGGGTTCGAGATTGTAGAGCATGTAGCATTTCTTGGTCGTGCCCACTGCTTTCACTGTCTTGATCAGTTTCTTCGACTCGAGATTTTTCAGAACCTGCAATCTATTTTCTTCTCCAATCAACTTTTACTTGATGCTATTTGAGAAAACGTAATCGACATTTTTCTAGGCTAAACTTTTCAAAATACTCTAATCCAGACCTTTCTAAGCTGCAGTTGGGAGAGTCCAGACCCATCGCGCAATTCCCGAATCCAAATGCCCTTTGTCTTCGATTCTTCAATCAGAGTGTAAATCTGAAATGGGAGAAATCGTTTACAACTACAGTAACCCTCTTCACATACAGCCTGTTCCTCCTCGCTGCCAGCGATTTGTGTGGCGTCGTTGAGTTTGAGCCGCAATCCCCCGGGTCCTTGAGAGATGGTGATTCGTTTGCTCGCCAACAGAGAATTCACTGCGTTCTGGAATGTTTTCTTTCAAAGTCATTCTTTTATCGAGAACCTATTATCAGCTAGAATGATTGGAAAATTCTTTATCAAACCTATTCAACTTCAAACTACTCCTAGCAAATCTCGTCTTACGGCCACCAGTGATCAAACTTTTCTTTTCAAAGATTTGATCAATTTTTGCAAGAAAAATTCCAACCTGTCTATCGAGAGGCGAATAAGCACCAGTGAGAGCAGTGAGCGTATCCATGTCGATTCCCTCCGTCGCGTTCATGTTTTGGATGATTCGCACGATGTCATTCTCGATTGCGGCTAGGTCCACTGCCTAAAATAACATTTTTAGAAGGAAAATTATTGTTTCAGAAAGTTGATCGGCAAGTTTTTTTTATCGAATTTTCGCTTCATCATTCAAATAGTAATTTTGAGAGAAAGAATATTTTTCAAACCAAGCAAAAGATGCAAATTTGAAATAATTCACCTCATGTTTGACATTCAGATTTTGCGTTGGCGTGCCGGGTTCTGCTTTGATGTTGACGTTCGAAGGACCCGCTCCGTTCATAGCCATTTCTCGCGTTTCCGGGACAGAATCTGAACACGGAGAATAAAATTTCATCAGATTTTGAAAAGAAAATGAAAAAAGAAAAAAACTGCAAGGAGTGAATCCTGCGTTTACGCATGCATAAGTTGTTATCGATTTGTTTTTATTTCTGCATGCAGAATTTCTATATTTTTCTTTATGCTTATTACTTTTAGATCAGATGGAGCTCACAGAGCTGGACGATGTAACTTCGCTTCAGCTGGCCGAGTGCTGCAGCTCCACCGACAATGTTACCGCAATCACTCATAAGGCAAGTCGCAGCTTCTTTAATATTTTTTATTTTGTTCTTTTGCAGAGCCCCATCCACGGCATGTTCCTGACCACGCAGCTCTGCTCGATTCGCGACAACGAAATGCTCTGCGACGTCACTTTGGTGTGTTTCTTTTCTTCTTTTGCCTATCAAGTTACTCTGTACGATGGAATGAAAGTCTCCAGAAGAGGGCTTCGATCCATGTTTTTTTTTAAAAATTATTTTCGCAGAGAGCCAAGTATTTTTTGGTCAACTAAGACTATGAGAAATAGTTTTTGTTTTATATTTAGGTAGCAAATGGAGCGAAAATTCAAGCTCATCGTCTCGTTCTGGCTGCTTGTTCGTCGTATTTCCGAGCCATGTTCACCAATGAAATGATCGAACGGCGAAAAAGTCCGTTCTTTGGCATTTTTCTTTGGGCCCGTTCATACTTAGTTGCAATGCAACTTGCAATTTGCAACTCGCTTGAAATAGCATGGGAAATCAAGAGAGCGCGATTGCATCAGATTGCATTATTTCTTGTGCTCTCTTGATTTCCCATTCTATTTCAAGCGAGTTGCAAATTGCAAGTTGCATTGCAACTAAGTATGAACGGGCCCTTTCCAATAGACCAGCTATTTTCAGAAGAAATCGAGATAACGGATGTGGACCCGAATACCTTGGAAGCCCTCGTCAATTTCTGCTATTGTGGGGAAATTCGGATTTCCGATGCGAATGTACAGAATCTGCTGCCGGCTGCTTGCTTACTGCAATTGTCTGAAGTTCAAGTATTTCTTTTCTTTTTTTTTTTTTGTAAATCATTTCTCTACAAATTCTTATCCTTCTCTCAGGACGTGTGTTGCGATTTCCTGAAGAAGCAGTTGGATCCCTCGAATTGTTTGGGGATTCGCGCTTTCGCCGACACGCACGCCTGCAGAGAACTGCTTAGGAGTGCTGATAAATATGCGTTGAGGAACTTTCAGGTAACGTGCTTGCTATTTTATTTCAAAATCTCTTATTCGTTTATTGAACCAAGCCCAAGAGGCCATTTATCATGAGAAGTGATTATCGAATGATTTTCAATTCCAATTTCAAATAACCAATTATTTCTCACCTCCTATACAAACAGAAAAAAAAAACATTGACTTATTATGAATTGATGAATTTTCGAAGAAATAACTTTTCTATTGTCCATTGTAAAAAACTTGACAGTCGCAGTGCCCTTCGCACAAGGGGGCGGTGCGAACAGCACGCTTCCCGCTCGCGTCGCGGCATGCATTGCGAATTCATTATTCAAACTGGATTTCCACTTTCATTTATTTCTTTCAACGCTTTCATCTGTGATTTTTATAATTATTCGATAATTACCTTTAGGTGATTCAATGAACAGCCACTTTTCACTTATTTTTTCTCGTATTTTGCAGTGATTTTCTTTTGAAAATTATTTTTTAATAGATTTTTGAATTTCTTCTTCAAAATTATGATAATTATCGATAATTAAACAGAATTACAGATACAGGTTTTAGTTTTCTGTTTATTTCGTGACTTTTTATCGTTTTTCTCGATAAAATGACTTCTTGAGCATAATTTCTCAGCAACATTCTATAATTATATTCTAATTATCTGCTAATTATCGATGATTACCGAATAATTATAAAAATTATGGATGAAAATGTCGAAAAAATAAATGAAAGTGGAAATCCAGTTTGAATAATGAATCCGCAATGCATGCCGCGACGCGAGCGGGAAGCGTGCTGTTCGCACCGCCCCCTTGTGCGAAGGGCACTGCGACTGTCAAGTTTTTTACAATGGACAATAGACAAGAGAATGTTTAGCAAGTGGTTGGCACAGAAGAATTCATGTCTCTCTCCTACGATTTGCTGAAAGAGATCATTTCGAGCGAGGAACTACACGTGCAGTCAGAGGAGCAAGTCTATGATGCGATCGTGCAGTGGGTCCGGCACGATCTCGAACACAGAAGAAATTACTTTTCTAAAGTATCGACTTTTTGAAATTATGACGATTTCATTATTCCTATTTTCAACCTTCAATATTTCAGTAAAAAAGTTTATAAAAATTGTTATTAAACTCTTTAGCTCCTCCAACACGTTCGTCTTCCTCTCTGTCGTCCCAAATTCCTCGTGAGCATTGGGGAGGAAATCCTCGTCAAATCCGATGCTTCAAGTCGAGATTTGGTCGATGAAGCTAAGGTTAGATTTTGTCCTTATTTTTTCATTTTAGCAGATTCTTTAGAATTATCTGCTCCTTCCTCTCGAACGCTCCAAAATGCAAGGACCTCGAACCAGACCTAGAAATCCATTGCAATACGGGGAAGTTCTCTATGCAGGTTGATTTTTCTTAAAGATACATTATTGATGATACGGGACTTTTATTCTGAGAAAAAAATTGGATGGAATTCTTTCTTAAATTTGAAAATTCCCATTCTTCACTTTTCACTAAATTTTATATCCTCAATCAAATCGATTATATTTCAGTTGGCGGCTGGTGCAGTGGAGATGCATTGGCCTCAGTCGAACGATTCGATCCTCTCAAATCGCCTACGTCTTGGGTGACTGTTGCTGCTATGACTAAGAGAAGGTTGGGATAAATTTTCATCCTTTTTAGTTTTTTTAAAATAATTTTCCTTCTTTCGATAAATTGTTTCCCAGTTACTTTTAGATCAGAAAAGTAACTCTTGAGAGCGACAACACAAAATTTCGGCGCAATTTCTATCGAATCTGGTCTTGCTTTCAAGAGAAAATAATGATTTTGTCGGAAACGTGCTCTAATGCCCTTGAAAAAGTCTTGTCCCGTTTATTAAATGTCTCTAATAGTTATTCAAAACCGAGCAAATACTCGGCCATTCAGATGTGGAGTGGGCGTGGCAGTTCTGGATAACCTGATCTTCGCATGCGGAGGTCACTGCGGTCAGTCCTACCTGAATAGCGTCGAGCGCTACGACCCGGCCACGAATCAGTGGTCCTGTGACGTGGCGCCCACCTCGACTTGCAGAACGTCTGTGGGCGTGGCTGTGTTGGACGGAAGGCTGTACGCCTGTGGTGGGCAGGACGGGGTCAGCTGTCTCGACGTTGTTGAGAGGTAGGAAACTATTTTCGTCTGCTCAACAAATATCCAAACACGATAAACAACCAATTTTCCATCTCTACCTTTGACTATTCTTTATTTTTCTCGAAATACTCGTTTTCCTCCTTCCATACCTGCTATGTTCTTTCAATCGACGAACATCGTTTGATTTACGGCTAGAAAATTATTTCTCAGATACGACGCAACCCGGAATGAGTGGTGCAAAATCGCTCCGATGAAGTCTCGTCGGCTGGGAGTGTCTGTCTGCGTCTACAATGGCTGCATCTATGCAGTGGGTGGATCGAATGGGGAAAGTCCACTCAATTCGGTTGAGCGGTATGGCAACTAGTCGTCTTCCTATCTTCTTCATTTTCAGATACGACCCCCGAAGTGGAAAGTGGGAATTGGTGAAACCAATGGCCACGAGGAGAAAGCACCTCGGAGCGGCTCTCTTTGAAGGAACTATTCTGGCCGTTGGAGGTACGATTTCAGAAATTATTGCTTTTGACGCCATTTGATCGATCGAAGTTTATTTTCTTCTTGAAATTAAGGAAAAAATTCTAAATAAAATTTTCTTGCATAATTACGTTAATAATATAAGGTCTTTCTTCTCAGTGCTCAAATATATACAAATTCTGAGTTTACTGAAACATTGAACCCACTCAACGACTTCTCATTTTGACTTCCTAAAGAATACTTTTTCAGGCCGCGATGATGCATGTGAGCTGAACTCAGTGGAAAGGTATCATCCAGCCAAGGACGAGTGGACTTCCGTAGTGGCGATGAACAGCAGGAGGAGTGGGGTCGGGCTCGCTGTGGTCAATGAAAAACTATACGCTGTCGGAGGGTAGAAGAATCTTCCTTTGAATGCTCTCTTCCATTTATTATCCTTCAGATTCGACGGTCACAACTATTTGGGAACGGTTGAAATATTCGACTCTGACAGCAACCAGTGGAGACTGCATAGGCAAACTATGAAATACAGGTCATTTTTGCTATTTTCTCTTAAAAGTAATTCAGATTTTGAAACTTCAAGGTTTAGTTCTCAGCTGTTTTCGAACATGTTGACTTCAGCTCTTAATTTTTCGAAAGTAAAACTACGGCATTGCAAAACGTGAAATAAGACTTTGTAACGTTTTCTTGAGCATATTTCGGATTGAGAGATTTTCCTTCCTTTCCAAGCGTAAATAAGGTCGTTTTTCCAGACGTCTTGGCGGCGGAGTCGGAGTGATTCGAATGCCCCAGAACGACACTTCGACATTTTGCAATTCGGGAATTCGAGATACCGAAAGGAAGATTTTCGGAGCTGATCTTATTTGATCCATTCAATTTATTGTTTTTAGATTATCAAGTAGGATGAAAATTGTATTATGAAAACTACGCCTTTCTTTTCTTCAACTTTGACAATTTCCTACGGTTTTGTTGCTTTTTCAAAGTCTTTGCCATATCATTTTCAATGTGCATAATTCATGTATGCAGCTTGATGGAATTGACCAAATTTTCTCAATGGGGAATTTTTGATTCAAATAAAGTTTATTCGATAACATTTCGAACTCAACAACTTGACCCGTAAATAAGAGAAATACGGGATCGAAAAACTAAATGAAATCTAAGCAACGAAAATAATAATAACAACAGCGATGAATAACAAATGAGAAACTGACAACGAAATATACTATTCAAAGAAAATTAGAATCGTCAAATTTGATGAACAATCCGAATTAACTGGTATTTTTTTCGCCAACTTTTCGTGATAAAGACGATCTTTGTTTACCTACGAGTGGCGAGTCTACCGTCTTCTCTTCCTGATCTTCTTAGCCTCGTTGGAAGGAGGCCTCAGCAGCCTAGCCCCCCTCAGTGAGTCGTGTCGATAGGCCTGTTCTGTGTCGAACACGAAAATGTCACAGCCGAGGGCTTCCAACATCTGAAATAAAATTGTCAAAAGAAATATTTTACATAGGAATTCACAATTTCAAAAAATCCTTAGGAGTTATTGAAGTTTTAGCTAAAAATATTTTTTTAAAAAAATAAACAGGAACCAAATCTCACCTTTTCCAACTTGGTGATAGGGAAATTGGTGGACTTGTGCCAGGAGTTGATGCCGATTATATTCTGATGCGAGATGCCCAGGGCGAGTGCCAGAGTGTAGGCCATCATTCTGTCCTTCTCGGTGGGCGACAGCCGCAGACGGGCTACTCCTCGGTTGTGCGAACCACGATCGTAGTCCGAGGCTGAGAACTCATAAATACTTGTATTCACGATGATTGCGAGTACTTTTCTACCAAAACGAAAAAAGGAAAGAAAAGGGGAGAAATGCCGCTTGTGAGGAAATTACTCATCCATAGGAGGAATGTACCGACTCGTAGGAAGAAAGCAATCGCAAGGGATCATGGTAAATTGAATGTGTTAGAGAATAAGGATCAACTTTCTCAAAAGATTTTTTCAATCAAGAGTAAAAAATCTCCATCTTATGTGAACCTTTTCTTATCTGATCATCATGGGTGCGTGAAAACAACTTGCTAGAGAATTACGCTCGATTTCTGCTTCGAAATGCCAAATTTCATCACTTTAAAGTTATCATAAATCGCAAATTGTTCGCATAGAACAAGGTGTAATCCCGAAGAAAAATATAATTTTAAAAATACTCCGAAAGATAAACTCACGCATGTACTGAGCCTTGACTTTGTCGACGAAAGGCTGTGGATAGGGGAAGGAATCGACTTCTGCACGAGTGATCGAGGCTCCATGGCCTTTGCACAATATCTGCAAACAAAATACTGAACATTCTGAATTTATTGAAGAAAATTACCGAAAGGAAAGAGACTTGTGTGGCGAGTAGCACGAGGAGAGCAGCCTTTTGCGGGTCTGAAGTAGGATCGGCGAAGGGCAGGGAATTCCAGCTCTGCAGCACGCAAATCGGAAAACCTGAGAAACGAGTAGTTAGGTCAAATTTGCATTGTGTACTAGTGAATAAGTAAGTTAGTTTGATTCTCCTATCATTATTTTGTGTGAATAAAAATTGAAAACGAATCGCAAATATCTTTTTTCAAGATCTGCTAAATCTATAATTCTTACTATTAGCAATTCCTTTTTTCTGATTAGATAGAAAAGGAGAATGAAAATTAGTATGTATAAAATCACGTTCTAGATGAATTAGATTGCAAGTTCTTCTCGATAAAAATTAGACAAATGCTTCTATGAGAAAATATGAGTTACCTTGAGATTTGAGTTTCTTCTTGTCTGCTGTCTGGAGGAACTCCATTCCGAGTTGTCCCAATTCGGCAACTTCTTCCTCGCTCACAAACAAGGAAGTCGGATAGATGTCGTTCGGGAAGTTGGCATCCGACACTGCGGGCGGCAGCACCGAGGACTCTGCCTGCAATTCGACAGTTTTTAATGTTGAAAAAAAATAGTTGCATAAAATATTCACGAAATTTCAGTTTTAGAAACCCCAAATCTGATCCTTGCACTTCACATATTTAAATAGGTTATCAGATACGCAAAAGAAGGTAAAAATTTTACTTTAGGTTCTAAATTTCGAAATAACAAACAAAAAATAGTTCGAATTGAAGTCGCTTACCTTTTTGACCATAGTGATGTGGTCGACTTTGACTTCGTCCCCATTGGCTAGCACAGAGTTCGAAGTGAACGCCGTTTGCTTCATTTCTTCCAGAGTTTCCTACAATTCACAATAAGGATCATTGAATTGGCTGTTTGGAGACGGTGAGAAGTCAAAACGCGAGAAATAGGCAAAATGAAGTAAAGAAAAGGTAAAATAAGATATCTTTTCCAACATTGCCTCTCAATGTTGTATGTCTCGATGTCTCACGATTTTCAGGTTGATATAAAAGTAAATAATTTCTTCAAAATCATTTTCTTCTAACCTTCTCGACCTTCCTCCTCTGTCCCCTCTCCTCCATTTTCACTTTCCTGCTGCTGCCAAAGCTCGTCGTCAATGTCTTCCTCTCCTCAACCAATTTCTCCTTGTCGATTCCAGCATCGTCTCTGTATGTCACTTCGGGCTTATTCCTGAAAATGACTGTTTTAGAAAAGAAATCGGATTTGAGTGGCTTACTTTTTGCCGAGCAACACATCCATTTGACTCGAAAACCGGGAATCGAATTTGAGCACGCGAGCAGAGCGAATGCAGCGCTGGAATTGATTTGGTAGAGAAGCATATCAGTCAATAATAAAACATAAAATTTGAAAGAACACCTTCTAAAAAAATAGAATGCCGATAGGGCCCTTTTAAAATAGAATTTGATTTAAAAAAAATAAATCAAATTATGAATGTCTGTAATTATCTATCATTTTGAGATAAAGGAGCAAGAGATATTGCTAAAAATTAATCATTGAGCTAGATTTTTAGATTAGTCGATTTATGAATTTACGAATTTTTAATTAATATCAAAATGTTCGTTGAAATTCGTTAAAACAATGACTTCTAATTCGAAACTTCAAATCGACCTTTCCAGTTTCCTTGTTGACATAGACAACCGCATAGTCGTATCCCTCATCCAGAGAATCCACTTCTGTTCCCATTTCCGCGATATTCGGACCTCCCTAAATCAATAATCTCATTCTTTTGTCAAGGCAAAATTTATGAAAGAAAAAATTCGATTTTTAATTAAATTAAAAAAAACCTCAGTCTGAATGGTGTAAATAGGCTGCTCCCTTTTGTCGTTTGGCTGGTGCTCCACAATTCCCACTTTGAAGAAATTCAGATACTAAAAGGCGAAATAGTATTGCTACAAAAAATCATAGAGAAATTTTGCGTCTTTTCCGAGTTTGTTTCGATAAAAGTAATAAATTAGAGGAAGCTATTTTCATCGAAAATATTCTTCTTTTCCAATAAAACGAATTTCTACCTCATTGTGCTGAAAGAGTGCGATCACGTCCTGATCTGTTCTCGCATTTATTGTCGATCGCCTCTGAAATATCTCTGGTTTCTTGGATTCGCTAGGTTTTCTACCTTATGTTTCTCTCTTTGCTTCCTTCTAGTTTCCATTTCGTCAACATCCGCGTCCATTCTGACGTCTTCTGAGTTTGAAATTTTCTTGATCTGAAAATGAAAGAAAATTACTTCCAGTTTTTATTTTTAAAATCGATAAATAATTGTTCACGAAACAACGTATAGCTATTTTCATTAATATCAAATTGATTTTCAATAATTTATTGTTGACAGTGTAATTTTCGAATGGAAAATAAAGCATAACAAGGTTCAAACTGGAATTTTATGGCAAACATGAAAAAATACGAAATGCACTTCTAATGGAAAACTAATATTCAGATGGTTATAGTTCAAATTTGAAATTTTTGTCTGGGGAACATTAAATCAAGTTGAAAGCTCGACATAAATGGAAAAGTAGAAAAGAGTTTCATAAAATGCCTGATTCAAATTAAAGAAAGCAATTTTAATTGACTTCAAACACTATTCGAAATCATCAAATGTAAATTATCAACCAGTTTGAAAGGGAGTACTCATACCTTCAGAAATATTTTTGTACAAAATTGCAAAATTAACAACCGATTTTTGTTCCGTTTTCCATGGAATAATTTAGACATTGAAGTGAACCCATAATGAGAGTAGTATCTTCAGAAAGCGCTTTCAGTATAAAACTTGCAAATTATTTGAAAAATGTGTTAATAGAAGACTCGAAGAATGTTCTTTGAAAACATGTGTCAAATCGAGGAACATTCAACCAGACCTGTTGAGTTTCAGTTTCCACTATCAGATGACTGCTGTACCACCTGCTGTACTTGCTGCATCTGCAAATGCTGTCCATTGAGTTCGATGTTCTGAGAGGGCATTTGGATGATTTGCACCCCTGAGGGCAACATGTGGATTGTCGCGTTCGGATCGCTTTGGTCTGCAAAATGCGAGAAAAGTCAAAGTGTCGTAGTTTTTTTCTTCTGTATCGACTTTATCGATTTTCAACTGAAATCGAAGATTTGATAGCATTCTTTCATCAAGTGGTAATAGAATGCCATGAAATTTACTTAGGAAAATTTAATAAATTTCAGAAATATTCATTTTTTTTTAGAGATAATGAACAAACCAATTGGGAAAGGCTGTCCGATGGGAGTCGCATGGACAGTGATTCCATTCTCCAACTGCCATTCCTCTCCATTTACCTGCAATAGTCATTTTCTTTCCTATCCTTCAAATGTCGTCTTACCGTAGCGACATCCGCAAACACATACTGCAATTGTTCTGGAGCTTGGGAGAGAGTTCCGAGTTGGATGATCTAAAATAATATTATTTGTTCTTTTAATTCAGAGATAGATTTAACCCAAGATTTTTAATGTAAATGATTAGATTTTAGTCAAAGGTAAACTCTAAATCAATAGTTATTTACGTCACGAATACGAATTTTGGAATAGGTGTAGAGGGCGAAATGATGACGAGTTTCGGTAGCTAGAAATTGTTTAGAAAAATGAATTTGACATTTTCTGCATTTAATAATGTGTTATGAATGTTCTAATGTTCTACCTGAGTGCCCTGAGAATTGGCAGAGACGGGAACGATGAATCCATTCTCTGCAGGAAGGGCTGTGAGGACGACAGCCTGGCCTGGCTGCAATTGGGCGACTTGTTGAGTCACCTGCTGCATGGACTGGGACTGCTGGGGTTGTTGATGAGAAGAGTGAGAAGAGGAGGAAGTGGAACATTCTGGCTGCTGACTGTGCGAATGACTCGATTGGGACTGTTGCTGTTGCTGACGATTTTGAGCAAAGGTCTAAGAAAATTTTCTTCTGGAAGATGAAGTCAAAATACTTTTCCTACTAATGATTGCTCTATTGAATTTATTATTGATTGGGGAGAACACGTCGATATCCAAAAATTGCGCTGCTATTCGTCTCGTTTCTCTTCTACGCGACTCAATATTTCGCTCTTTCAAACCTCGATTTTTAATTGCGGAATGAATATATCGACTTTCTCTCCAATCAACAATGCATTTGTAAATTCAGAAAGAAAATAATTATGTGGTTGTTTTTTTTCTGCCAACTAGCTTCATGATAAAACGGAAAAGGCAAATTGTTACCGGCAAATATTTCTTCTCCTCCCTCGGTACAATGTCTACGAGAAAGTCGAGATGATCGTGCAAAGCGACTGCCGTCGCTACGTCGGACTGAAATGATGTTTTCATTTTACGGTAGCTGAACTCTTTTCCTACCTTCTGCATCGTCTTTCTGCGTCCATCCTCGACCACCTGCCAGCTTAGCAGAGTCAGCTCCTCGACGAACAATTCACAGGCCATCGCAAGGAACAAAGGGGCGTCAGAGGCTATCATCTCAAATCAGCGCATAATTTCATACAAAAAAAGAACTTCCAATAATTCTTAGACATAATGATCGAAAATTGAAACATCTACGAGTTTAATACGGCAGAAAGCAAAAATAAAGATAGTAACATTTCTCCATTAAGGAGATAAAATAGTTGATAAAGGAGAAAGATGAATCAGCGTTCTAAGTGTCTGTAGGATAAATTTTCTAGAAGAAGAAGAAGGAGATAAGATAATTTGATTTCGAATCCTTTATCTAAGAAACCCCACAATAGTTAGATTTAAAATACACTCACCATGTTCTTCATCTCGTCATCGATTCTCATGATCTTCTTCACTCTGGCCATGGGCAATTCCATTTTTCTCCCGACTTCTCGCATGTCTGTCTGAAAACAAAAGCATCATGAATGAATTCTTTGAAATTCCTCACATCAGTCGACTCATTGAATCGTCTCTTCTTCGCCGGCCAGAATTCCCGAATCGTTTTGTCGATTTCGTACACTTCTTCTAAACAATTTGATGCTAGAATGCTTTGGTCACCTTCAGAAAATTTTTACAATAGCTAGTGAAATAAACTATACTTAACTTATCGAATATTTCCTTACAATTCTCGCATGATTACGCTGATATTTAAAAGAAATATGAACAATCTTTTCACGTTTATCATATCAAAAATGAGATAAACAACTTGCTCACGTTTGATGTATGACTGCTGCATGAGTTGGTGCTGTTGCAATTCAGCAGATGTCATTTTGTGGTGTGGCTTGACAGAGAAGGAGTGCTGTGAGTGACTCGGGCCTGGCTGCTCTTCCTCTGCCTCTGCCTGCCCTTTCACTGTCACTCCTCCAGATGTGTCTTGACTCTGACACTGCAAGGCCAGTGTCTCTCTGTGCGCTGCATCCAGATCTATCAGAACATGATCTTGCTCTTCTTCTGCTTCTTCGTTGCTCGTTTGCTGAAGAAAATATATTTGAAATTTTATAAGAAATTTCGAGTCAGTTTTACTCGTTAGATGAAGTTCTAAAAAAAACTAGAAATTTCAAATTTAATAGACTAATATTTCGAAACCCATTTTCAAATTAGTTCAATTGTTAAAAAATTCAAATAATTCATATCAAGTTCGCTGAATTAGTTTTAAAAAAACCGACATTAGCGTTGCGCATCCTATCAGCCTCAGTTGCAGCCCCAGCCTGCCCACCCCCTTCCATCTCAGTCTCCGTTCCATTCGCATCATCTTCCTCTGTCGTTTCTGACCGCAATTCTTCGAACACAGAACTCGTCGATTTCAGCATTCAACCCTAAAACTGCATAAATTATTTGAAAAAAAAACAATAAAAAGCACATTTCAAAAATAGACAATGAAAATTGATTGCAACATCTTGTGATGCAGTGACATGTAAATACCGAGTGTGCGCTAAACAATAGAGAAAAGAGCTTGTTTGCAGCCTTCAATAGCAGAAAAGAGCACTCACGTTTAAAGGAGATCCGTCCGAATTTCATTAAGAAATTACAGAAAATTCATATGATGGCAAAAACCCTGAAAAATTTAGTCAGTATTCAGCTAGCTGATAGAAATATCCTAAACGAAAAGTAGTGATTTTCAGTCTCGATGTTAACAAGTACTTTTCATTAATTTTTAGTTAGTCTTTTCCTCAATCAAGAACAATTTATTGATGACAATGACTCTAATTCGATGACAATCCGAAATCCGAAACGACTCAGAAATCAGGCAAAGAAACAAATAAAACAAAAATGACAGAAAAATTAGGCATTGAAATGAAAAAGTAATCACAAATGAATGTTCATCTTCTAACCCACTATACCTATTGCTCTTTGAAGAAGAAGATAAACTAAGAAAGAAGAAAAACATCGAAGCTTTTAGGAAGTACGTTAAAAATGACCATAAATTTCGATGCTTTTATAAAATATCCAAATCAACCGGAGAGATGATACTTTGAAGGTACATATAGTCAAGTGCGAATATTTTTATTCGTTTTGTATGAAGAAATAATTTTCAATAATGAATCAAGATATGCGCATAAACTTCCCCACCCATTAAATTGTTTATGAATTAGATTAGTTGCAAAGACAAGAAGATATCGAAATGACAGGAATAATCGTATCTTTACAAGAAAAGAACAAGTGATTTCAAATCAATGATATTTGGTTTTCATCTAAAAGTAACTCCTTTACAGAAACATAGTGAGCCCAAGTACAATCGTATGCACAAAATTGAATAAATACGTACAAAAATTAATATTAAAATTGGATTGAATCAGTTTAAAATGAGTGCGGTTCTAAGGCAAATATAATAGTGACGTCGAAATGACAAGGCAAAATACAGTCATTAGCCACTAAAATTTAACATTCCGTCGGTCTTTTTTTCGAGATAAAAATCTCCTACAGAATTTTCTGTTGAAAAATATTGTATGGACGATGCCCATTTAGGCGAAAAACTCGGTTGATTTCGTACAAAATAAGGAGCGAGAAAAGATGGCACAAGAAGGAAAAAATAACTTACAGAATTGAACGCAAATGGATGACCCGTTGAAAAAGTGCAAGTAGATGAAAAGGGAAGAAGAAGCTCATTCCAGATCGATGGTTTCGACGTGGCCCTCGGTGGGAGGCGGGTCGAATTTGTTTGCCAACCACTCCCACACATCCGCGTCTTTCTGAAGCATAAGGCGGTTAAAAAGGCACAAAACTCACTTGATTATTTGCGAATCTCATAAAAAATCTTTTCGTAATAAGGCTATTTCAATCTGACATAAAAATAAGCCCGGAAAAAATTAGATGAAACAAAAAATTATCGAAGATAATAGCTTTTACCCTTTCTGAAGATGAAAAATCAAAGTCAAATATTTTGGGAGAAAAGATAACAACTATTACTATAAGTATTTAAAATAATGTGTAATTTTAGAAAATGCTCTCACCGCACTGTTGATGGGTTCGATATATTCCTGACAGTCGCCCTGAATCACCGCATCCACGATAATGTCGTCGTCCTCTTCATCCTCTGCTCCTTTAGCTGCTCTTGTCCCTTCCTCTGCACGTATGACATCCTGTACTTTCTGTCCTTCTCCACGTTCATTCTCTCCATCTCCATTTCCAGTCTTCTCTACAGTTTCTACTGTTTTTCCAATGTCAATTGATTTTCCTTCAGTTTCCTTCGATGTGACAGGAGCTGAAATATATAAATTCGAAATTTCAGAAGCAACGAATTTTCATTTTTGAATTGGAATTCGAAATTTCAGATGAGAATGTTCTTGGCGGAATTCAAAATAAACATATTCTGCTCGAAAATTGAATGAATTCTTTGGAAAAATGGAAATTATCAAATGAATTATAATCAAGTTTGAGAAATAATAAATAAGGGAAAAAATCTCACTTTGGGCAGATTCAGTTGCAGGTCCAACCTTGGCAGATTCGTTGAGCCCCTTAGCGTTCTTTTGACTCAGCTGCTTCTCCTTCGAATTCGCTGCAGAATCTGTCGTGCTCGAGTTGTTCACAACGTCTACTGAAGCTGTAAACATGAAGATTTTGTCTTCGGAAATTTGGTTTTATTTTTCCTTAGAAAGCTAGATCAGTTAACAGAGATTTGAAGAATAGGAAAATATAAATGGGAACATTTTCTTCCAAACGCTGTTTTTATTGCGAGAAAAGACTACGCATCCGAACTGTTATATGATATATTGTCAACGATCGATAATAAGACGAAATAAATAATGCACAAATTCGAATACGCAGAGTGTGCATTGCTTATTTACAAATAGTTGTTGCATTCACTCATTGAATATGATGCAATAGCGTAAAGTCTGCTGTAAACAGTGCGCTAATTTCGGCGCATCAAAAATCCGTGTCATTTACTTCGTCTCAAATAGTCAATCATTGACAGTGACTAGCCAATCGAATAGCAAAATGAATGAACCTTCACTGTGCTCGTTGGTGGACTCGTTGGCGAGAAGTGTGCTGTCTGCAATGATCGAGTGGGCTGTTGCGTGGTGGCTCCACTGTAATCACATTAAGCTATTTTAAATTCAAAGCTAAAATTAACTCTGAGCCTTCATTTCAATGGGGAAAAACGTCGTGGCCCAGAATTAGGTTTAGCCCAAGTTTTGATTATTTCATGAATGTGATCATACCTGCGAGTTGGAGGATTGATTGAGGACTGTCGGTGAAGCCGTGTCTGTCTTCTGAGAGAACAATTCTCCTGCAATTCATTTCCTTCTCTATGATCGATTGTAATTTCATACCAGCAGCAGCAGCAGCAGCGGCGTCTTTCTCCTTCCTCTCCACAACCATCGCTTCGCTCTTCTTCGCTCCACTTGCCTGGCTCGTTTCTGCTTTCTCCTTTTCCACTGCATTCTTCGTGGGGGAGAAATAGTCGTCTATCTGAAAAGATAATCATCGTCTTCTTGAGTTTGTTCAGAAAAGGAATATTTTGCGTAAAATGCGTTCTAGCGAAGGTTCGAGGATAAAATAGCGATTTTTAGCTAGATAAATTATGAATTACTAAAAAATGATAGGAAAAGCAAGAAAGTCATTTTTAATTCTAACCGTAGTGTTCCTAAGCTTTACAGGTCCAGTAGAAAGTCTGTCCGGAGTACTTTTTGCGGGGCTGAGTTTGGGCAATTTTGCAGGAGTAGAAATTCCTTCTCCCTCCACAGACAATTTTCTCTTTTCGGCTCGAAGCGTCGCGACCAGATCAACCACGTCGATCTGAAAGAAAATTTATTTGTGATTTTCAAATTGAACAAAAATGATATTTTCTGAAATGAAACAGAATTTGTTCAAATTCATTTTTCAATAAATAATATTTTCATGAAGGCATATATTATGCAATATGTAAAAGCTTCATAATAATGGCTTTTATTCCAATCAAAAGATTGCGTTCCTACAAAATTAAAACAATAAATCCTTACGATTTGGATATCGCTGTCCTCGTCCTCCCCTGCATCTGCATCCTTCTGTCCCTCCTCACTCAGTTCATCTTCGTCGTATCTGAGCAAATCTTCCAGGTCTTCTTCTGAAAATCACAACTTTGTAATTTACTCATTATAATTATTTTTTTTTAAATCTAGATTTTGTAATTTATTAGTTCGCAAAAGAATAGTCATTTGATTTCTCTATTTTCCGTTATTCAGTTTTACTAGCAAAATGTAATCAACTTGAGACAAATCTACAGGGGTTTTCAAGTATTTTCGCATCACTTTGTCATCGCATAGCAACCTTATTTTCCGTCGAAATTGAACCGGGCTTTTCCATTTTGTGGCGTATTTTTGTGCTTATATACCCAAAAACTTTACTTTTTAGAAAACAAGTGGTTGCAGTGGGCTAGGCAATTCGTTTCGAACCACAAATTTCCCCAGACAATTGTCCAAGCACTGACTACGTGTCAGAAAAATTCTGGTTCGATTTCGACGGGAAATAAGGCTGCTATTATGCGATGAAAATGGTGCGAAAATGCTTGAAAAACCCTACTTTTCGGAAGAGTCAAAATTGATTTTCAAAATTTTTCATTTGAAAATCAGTACATAATCCAAAGTTTATTTATCTGCGATTTTCCCGAAAAATAGACTCTAACCCAAATTGATAATTCGAAATGGCATTTGAATAAGAATAAAGTGAAGATTATAAAGGAAAAATCATACCGAATACTCCATCGGACTCATCAGACTCATCGTCATCATCCTCAGACTCCTCTTCTCTTGCCTTCTTCTTTCTGTCCTTCTTTCCATTTCCACTTCTATTAGCAGTCTCCTCGCCCTGTGAACTGGATGTCTCTATCGCTGCCTCTTCATCTCCACTCTCCACGATCACTATTTCCTGAAAATCAACGCATTTCAATCAAATCTAGCAGGCGTATTCTTTTTGATCAATACTATGATAATCATAATTAATAGTGAATCTAATTCATTTTCATTACTACTCAGAAAGCTATATGATAGGACATGTCAAAATCTTCAATGTTTTGATTGAATTTTCGGTGAAAAATAGCAAAATACGCTGATCTATCAGATAATTAGAAAGGAAATTGTGAATTTCTTTATAAACATTAGGAATGTTAAATAGTCCATTTTCTCAGGAAATTAGGCAATGGAAGAAAAAGCTGCTCATCTAAATATATTATTATCCTTATTGGACTAATAATTTCTAAAATGCTCCACAAGTCTTACATCCTCCTCCTCCTCCTCTTCCTCGTTCTCGCTCTCATTCTCGTTTTCCTTCACTCCAGTTTCCTCTCCCTCCACAGACGTTCCACTCGACTCGTTCTCGCCCGACTTATGCTGTCTTTTGTGTCGCTTGAACGTCTCGTAAAAGTGGTCCTGAAAATCGAAAAATGGGAATGATAATCTCACTTTTCATAAATTCAACCCCATTCTCTATACTTCATTCATTTCAATTGCTCCGATTCATCTTCAAGGGAACGCTTCAATCGAGAAATCGAAAAATTAAAACGAAAAGGAAGAGGAAAATGTATTCTATGATCTTTCATGTGCATATATTTTTAACCTGATTTCGACTGATTAAAGAAAATAAATTAACTCACGAATCCATTAGTGGCGTCCGTGGAGAGCTGGAGCTCCTGCGAGGCCTGCAGCCTTTCCTCCTCCAAAAAGGGGCTGGACTCTGCAAACCATTCTTTCGATCATTCATAAAGAAGACGACCAACCATTCGGATCGCTAGGAAAGAGCTCAGCCAATTGCTTGTATTTGAAGTCGAGTCCTTTTGTTCTGGAGATTCGCAGCTTGCGACGAGTCTGAGCGAACACATCACACACATACGTTTCTGAAAATGGAAAGAATGATTTGATATAAAGAATAGACAATTTGCTTACTTGAAAGACAGACGCTTCGAAACAAAAACTTCGAATTTTTAAGATAGAATAATCTCAAAAACTTCGAATGGTAGGAAAAAACAGTAATAAGCATGGAGACAGTAATAATGCTAATGTGAGTCTTCTAGACTCCTACCAACATTAATAATAGCTAGATTGAAATGAAATTGGCAGCAATTTAAAAAAAATTCTAAATTTAAAAAAAATGGAATGAACAAAATGAAATATTTGAGAATTTCGACATACCATAAGCCTCCTGATTCTTCTCTGGATCAGGGATTTTGGATTTATTTCCTCGCTTCTTGCGCACCTCAGCCACAATCTCCTTCACCTTCTCCTCATCTATCAGCTCGATATCGTCCCTGGAAATAGGCTATTAGTGCTGCGAATGAATTTTTTCTTGATTCTCAAGAAATGCCGTCACATTATAAATACTCGAGTATTTTTCAAGGACTATTCCAGTTAACAAAAACTTATCGTTTCTTCAACACTTCATGATAAACTAAATGATATTTCTATAGCAGCTTCGTGTCGTTTAGAGTTATTTTTCCTGAGAATAAGATCAAGTTCAACTTACATCCACCATTGTTTGAGTTCGGCACTGAGTCGCTGATTGAGGAGTTCATCGCCTGTTTCGGTGAACATGGCTGGGGCGCTAAAATAATGCAATTTCAGTTAAATTAATTTTCTGTAAGAAAAAACATCAAATATTTTCGAAGTGAATACAATTCAACCGGGATAATATGATTCAACACTTTAGAAGACATCTTTAAAGTAGAGTCCCCAAGCTCCGCCCCCTTGCAAAAGTGCGTTTATGGTAGTTGGAAATAAAAAATTGGGAAGGAAGTACCCTTCAAACTCAAAATGTCATTAAAAAAAACCTAGTCTAGGCCGACGATAAACCTGATAAAATGGTTCTATTTTTTTTAAAAATCAGAACAAAGTAACCACACACAACCACATACGAGCAATATTATTTGCTTGTGAAAATGTGTTCATTTTAGGTGACAGAGTTTTGCGACTTTTTCGGCCTAGAAAATGTTTAAGTTTATTCTTTCTTCACGAAAACCTAATTTACATCCTGGTGATATTTCTGCACAAAAATTTTATTCGAAACATTAATCCGACATATCTGTTTGGGGCCCCTACTTTAAAGAATAGTGTTTTTTTCAGAATATTAAAAAAAACTCACAATTGTAGATATTCGTATTTGGTTCCGATTCCATATTTCCTGAGGGCTTTGTCGATTTCGCTGATGCTCTTCTCCAAAATCTCCCTGGCATTCGCATACGCGTCTATTGCAGAGTTCCTCAAAGGCACTTCTTCCTCGTCAAGTTTGGACAGCTTTATCTGCGCCTTCTGAATTCACTTCCTGTTGTGTCAATGATTCCAAAAGAACCTACCGTTCTAGTGGACAACAACTTCTGCAGGGCTGCTCTCTTAGCTCTGGTCAAACTCTTCCTTTTCGCCTGATTTTCTGAAAATTGAATAAAGTTGATGAAAATCGTTTTCTTGTCATTCATTAAAAAAAACTCACTTCCATGATATAATCTATTCAACTCGAATTTTATGTACTTGATGATGACCAAAGCCATGTTTATTTCAAAAAATGGCTCGCTCATTATCGCAACTGTGAGATTTTTATTCAACATTTTAGGGATAGCTGATAACTCATTTTCAAGTTTCGTTAGAGCATTAACATAATCCATTTCAGCACAAACTTGATATGCCGATCAAGTTATAATCAACTCATTAAAATTTTTGCTGATTGATTTTATCTCATCAAGCATTTCAGCGAATTTACTTACATCAATCAGAGCATTGATTAGACTATCAAGATTGTGCGCGGATCACCTCTTTTTAATATATTGTCATACAAGAACAGATTCTTAGAAAGTTATATTAGTTTTAAAAAGAGAAGGTGTTTTTAATTACTATAGAGGAGAAAAAACTCCGAATTTCTAAAAAGTATTCCCTCGCTAAACTTTCCAATAAACCAGATATTTTTGCTCGAAATTTCCAGAAAATTAATACGTTTTGTAAAAGAATAAGCAACGTTGACAGACCTTGAATCATAGCAGCAATGTTGGCGGAAGTGCCCGGCTGCTGTGCTTCTTGTGCCTGGCCTGAGGGAGTTGGGGGAGTGACTGCCTCTGTCTCGGTCTCCATCGCTTCAGTCATATCCGCTGTTCCGCTCGTCGCTGAGTTCGTCAGTTCATCGGACATCGAGTTGCTCAAATTTTAACGATCGAAAGATATCGAACGAATTCGTCACATGGCACGAATATCAATAAAAGTCGCTTATTTTTTACCGATAACTTCGCACCGCTTCGCATAAGCTTAACACTCAGAGCAGCTGATAAACAAGAGAACGCGAACTATCGATAAAATGGGTAAATTGATCGAGAAAATTGTGTTGAAAACATGAAAAATTAAGAAGCAAACGAGGAAACGATAAAAACGTGTATCGGTCGAATTGTAAACGGAGTGCACGCGCATTCATTCGAGCACTCGCAGAAATTCGATTGCCGCTCGGAAATTCAAGTTGTCACTGTCCCGGCGATTTTCCTCGAAACTTTGGAATTTCGAAATGATTGTGGTAGAATTCGTGGCTGAATTTGCAAATCTCTCGACGAATCGATTGACGCCACTCTCGTCCTTCCCACTGCTGTTCTCTCTTTTGCTTTGTTTCTTTGTTGTTTCGAGATGGGCACCTGCGAAGTCGAAGTTTTTTTCTTTTTTATTCTCCCTCCACGCTAGCGTATCAACTATTTCGTTTTACTTTCTTTTGTAAAATCGAATTTCGAAGTTTTAGAAAAGACAGACAAACAGGATAAACGATACGCTATAGCGTGGGGAGAGAAAATAAAAAGAAAAAGTGCGACTTCGACCTCGCACAGCCCCGAATTAGACGATAAAATTTCGACCAATACGGTTTCATATTATATAAAATACAAGATTTGCCCGATCGAATGATAATTTTCAGTTTAAAAATGCGAATATCCGGATTGTACAAGTATTCCCGCTACTTGCAACCAAAATTTTCCATTATGTGCTGCCCCCAGCCATCTGTTTCTACTCAATCTCCTCCTTCATATTCGGTTGCGTTCAATAGGCAACAAGGTAGGCAATTCCCCAATTCTCTTGCATCGATGCATTGCGCGAGGCATATCTTCACCTTCTCTGTTTCTCTTTCATACTAGTGTCACTATCTGCAACCTTTTTCTTCTGATTGTTTTCTTCTCCATCTCCCAAATTCTTGCATTCAGTCTTCTCTGACATCCCCTTCTTCTTCTCATCGACCACTCCTCTCACTCTCGCCAAACCAAAACAACTCCGATTATTTTCTACTACAACTAATCAATTCAAGTCTATCAAAATGGTAATCAAACTCATTTCTTTGCTATTTTGGTAAAAACAAAGGCTCAGAGCAAATTGACCGATGAACAACGCAAAGAACTGCTTTCTTCTTTGGAAGCAGCAGGCTGGCAAATGGTGGAAGGCCGAGATGCAATCAGAAAGATCTTCCAGTTCAAGAATTTCGAGCAGGCACGATTGTTGTTTTTGAATTTTTTTTTAAGTTCTGTACTTTAGGCGTTTAGTTTCATGACTGCGATTGCTTTGAGGGCTGAGAAAATGGACCACCACCCAGAATGGTTCAACGTTTACAACAAAGTAGGAATATTCGAAAATTCTTTGGAAAAAATTTCCAAATTAGGTGGACATCACCCTTTCGACTCATAGCTGCAATGGACTCTCTCAGAATGATGTCAATCTGGCCAAATACATCGAAAGTGTCAACAAATAATTCTAATTCGCTCATGACGATTCTCAAATGTTTGGCATTCCCTTTCGTATATTTTGTTCCTGTTTTATTTATTAATCAATCGATACAAAGTAGGGACACGATAGTGACTTTCCAATAAACGGCCAATAAACAGCTAGTATCTAAAAATCGTTTATTCCTCGACCAAATTGCATTTTATACAGAAAATAAATTGCATAAGAATTATTCAAGTCACAAAAAGACCATACATTGAAATGTTCATTTTTCCAAACAATGAAAAATCAATTGCACAACGCATTCAATTCAAAACAAAGTAGGTTGTAATATTGCACAAGAAGAATGTGATAAGTTTCAAATGCGAAAATGAATCATCATGA
The DNA here is from genome assembly GCA_002287525.1 of Diploscapter pachys. NCBI lineage: Eukaryota > Metazoa > Nematoda > Chromadorea > Rhabditida > Rhabditidae > Diploscapter > Diploscapter pachys. The sequence goes on from LIAE01007250.1 coordinate 40,123, forward strand.
TTCTACGACTTTTTACGTGAATCCCTAGAAATTTCAACAGGTGTCGCGTAAAATTCATAAGTAAAATAGGAGTAATAGAAGTTTTCCAATAATTATAGACAATAGACGAGAAGAACGTGCCAAAATCGCCTAAACGAAAAATAACAAGTTTACTGTATGGCAAGCAAAATTTCAATATTAGCAAGAATGCACAATTAAAAGAAAACGGAATTTCGTCAATCAACTTTTACATAAATAAATAGGGGATACATGAACCAAATAGTCACAACCATGTTCGAATTTCTATTGCAATCAAAATTACAATTACCTAATTATGCTATATCAAAATACCAAAATTTTTTCAATCTAAAGGTTAAATATTGTTAGTGAGAAATAAATACTTTTAAATTAGTCATTTACATACAGAAAAGGATGGATTATTGTTAGGATCCACAGTTACAAAGAAAATCGAGCAAGATATCTGAATGACAAGTAATGGAACAGATACATGTTAAAAGAAAAAGTTCACATCAAATCACATTACACAAACAGAATCGCAGACGGACTAGGAATTGACAAAAACGCAGGACTAGAAAACTACTCACAAAATTCAGGTGAAAGGGAAAACAACTCGGTTATGATAATGTAAACATAATAGGTAAATAGTTACTAAAAGAGAAAGCTAAAGAGATGAACAAAGATAGAGATATGTGGATAAGTGTCCTACTATAATATTGTAAATATAATTGAATCTATTTGACCTCTTTGAACCGGGTGAGTTGCTTTTCGAATCACAAAACTAACAATTTCACAGGGACAAAAAAGATTGATGGAAAAGATATACAGAACAGCAAAACAACTTATTATGGCGTATTCTGGAATCCTCTTCTCATGGCGAGGATTCTTTCGCACAGCACTTGGCTGTTCGTCTCGTTCGGATGAGCCTCCATGATCGCAACGACGACTGGCTCAGGGAAGAGTTGACACAAATGATACTGCAGGCGTGCACGGGACGCTTCGGAGTTATCGGCCATCGAACGACTAAAATAAAATGCTTATTAGTCGGCTGGCTGCAGCGTTCTTGATCATGGATCTCATTCTTTCTTCCTTTCTCCCTCCCTCCCTCCCTCCCTTCACATCTCATATGAATAGATGACGTCCTTACTTTGCAGTGCTGAGCGGACCAACGCTCAGTTCACTCTCCCCCCAGACGGCTGTTGATGGAGTATACATTTGTCCTTCTCTGGTCGTCTCTCCAAATGCCGATGATGCAGTCGGTGGAGGGACGGAAGTGATGGGAAGTGTTGGGCGAGGCATGGGGTTTCCAGTACCAGAATTAGGTGATAGAGGAAACGATTGATTGCGGCCAACGTTGAGACGGTTGTGCATCTGTTGCTGAGCTGGGTAGGGCCAGGATGGTGGAGGAACCGATGTAACGCAGTTGACGAGTTGAAGATGGTGTGGCTGAAATTATAGTTTGATGCTTTTTGGACGACAAAATAATATCGTACCGGCGCCATTGGATGTGGCAAGTGGTTCTCCTGATTTGTCTGTTGAACCAAATGCGATTCCAACTGAGCATTTAACGACTGCGTCCTTCCAACAGAATTGTGATTAGGCAGGCAGTTGAGAGGAATCCCATTGATTGGAGGTGGCTGGCTCATGATCGCTGCATTTTTCATCGCTTCAAACTGCATCGAAGGCCCTGGAATGAGTTTTCTATATCTTTCAGCTATAACTTGTTACATACTTGTCGTGGCCGACAACGACTTCTTGAGGCTCTTCTCTTTCATGAGTCTTTCGGTCACGCTAACATGAATTCCGTTTAGTCGCTCGGGGTGATAGTATCTGAAAATGTTAATAATTTCTGCTCCACGATTTCTGACATACTTGCACTTGTTTCCATAGGTGCATTTCTTTGCATAAGGGCAAGGTTGAATGTTTGGCGAGATGCCGGTTTGTGCTCCCAAGAATTGGTCAAGTTTGGGACCGTGACGGCCAAGTGGATCATCAGGAGGCATGAATCTGAAGATATGTTTTAATAAAAATCTATGCTAATTTTTCCTCACTTTCCGTCTACGAAGGAATACATGAGTAGACGATTTTCTACAAGTTTTCGATAGCTAGGGTTTTCCCGTACGAGATCTCTGTATTCGTCGTTGCTCACAATGACAGCGTCTTTTTCCTCAGCAGTCTTGAGAATATATCGATCGTCGTGGCAAACGATTCGGCGCCCGTTAATTCGTCTGAACAAATAATGCCATTTCTTGGAATCAAGAAGCCATTTTCCTACCTAGAGGGAGTCCATACGATTTTTCCTTCGTTGTCGAGATCGTTCAAAACGTGCTGATCCGTGATAGGACAGTCGGCTCTGGCGATTTCTCGTCGGAATTGAGGAATAAATACAAGAATGTCCTTGTGGCCTCGCTCGACAAAGAAACGGACACAGTCCTTGATGCCCGCACAGGAGAAGATCTCCTTGCGACCGTGCCTAAAATATTCGCATGATGATAGGTTAAGACGCAATTCAGATTTAAAATGGGTTAAAGAAAAAGATTGTCGAAGTCTAAATTCGCTTTCAAGTGAAGAGATTCAAGCAATGGATTGAACGAGAAATCGATGATAGTGATCTGAAGCGAAAGTATCCAGCGCCTAAAATAAAGCGAGAAATGAAACGAGCGAGGAGCGATGGACGATATTCCGGTATGCTGCTGTTGGTCAGCCGTCCTATTAGCCTTTCTTTTGAAGACGAGAAAAGAAACGAAAAGATTGAAAGAGGGAGACACAGCGGGAGACCAAAAGGGAAAGAAAAGTGAGAAGAAGCCTGTTTCTCGCGCAAAACCAGGAAGAGGTCTTTTTTTCTGAATTAGAAAAATGTTGTCCGATTAAATTCGTCTATGAACCTGCGAACTCGTCGCATGAGATGCACAAATTGAGAGAGGTCTTAAATTATATCTATATAGTATAGTTAAGATGAAAATTGCGCCAATTTCTAAAGTTTTGAGCTAGGTTTGAGTTTATATGATAGGTTGGTCATGGATAAACACCTAAAATATAACAAAAAAAACCCGAAAAATAGTAAAATACCGTAAATCCGGATAAAAGATCGCGCGTTTATGATAACAAATTTAGATAATTATCGAATTTACATTTCGAACTTACGTCATGGCGATGTTTGATCCATCGATGACAATTGGTCTCAATGCTGACTTCTGTTCCTGAACGCCATTTGGACTGCTTGTGTTCGTTCGAATGATCGGTGCAGAATCAGTTCGTCTGGCAGTCAAACCTGGAGCTGGGGCACCTCGTGAACTCGAATTCATTCGGACTGCTGCAGTTCGCTCCATTGATTTGCGCAATTGTACTAACTCAGCAAGAACTCGATCCTAAAACATACTCTTTGATGATGTTCCATTTCAGCCTTTGTTTCTTTCATGTCATCTGAACAATTAGTATTTTTGCCGTTTTGTCTGTTTGTCTGTGCACGCTTAGATCTTTCTGATAGGTTTGTCTAACCTCCCTGTGCTATACATGGTTGAAAAGGTAATTTGATGGAGGTGTACAACGTAAAAAATTAGATCGATTTTGCATTGGTAATATGCTAATTTGTGGTAAAAACTCTCCTTTCTTACATAAAGTTAAATTTAGATACAAAATTAGCAAATTAACGTGAATTGAAATAGTGCAAAAGACAAAACTTTGCAAATGAATTGATCATTGCCAAAAAGGGTGAATGAAGGAGGAGTAGTTGTTTGTGTTATTGTTTTTCATTTATTTTTATATGTGTTTTGTGATCGTTTTGAAATTAGATTGATAGTTTTGGAGCCTTTGTAAGCTTTATTTGGTCTAGTTTGTAGACACAGGAAGCATGTATTTATGACAATGTGTTGTGTGGTGTTCACGCGAGGCTATAAATCTCGTGGATTAGTACTAGACAAGTGCAATGCTTCCGGTGCGATCATTGGATTGGTCTGCGTACCTGTCCTGCGTCGAATCCAATTTTCTGGAGAACAGTTAGAAGTTGCTGCTCGGTGTAGCCACAGGATATAGCGAAGTCTAACAAGTCGTACGGACAAACAGCGACTGGCGTGACAGCTTCACTGCCATAGTAATCGTCTAAAATCCGAAAATTGACTAATTACAGAGGTTCTTCGATAACTGTCCTAAAGTTCTAACCGGAAATAATTATCCATAAACTCAAAAATTATCTTTCGCCTTCCTCTATTGAAGCTAGAATTATTCAAAGGATGTTGGACGTAATAAAAATTGCTACGATTTTAGCAGCCATCATTTACGATTGTGTTTCATTTATCGCTGGGGTTTGTTCTACTCAATTCCTCTTCCGCGCATCGCTACACTCAACCATTCAATTTCATTGGTTCCTTATCAGTCAGTTCAGTTCGGTGCAAAACAAATATCCGGCTACTCGATCGATGCCATTGTTCATTGTTCCGTGTCTCTCTTCACCTCTCCACTCCTCATTCATCAGCTTATCGACTTACCTATCTTGAGTCTGCTCATGGATAGGTCTGAGGAAAGAGCATCGCTGCTTTCTCGACTCAATGAAGCGTGAGATTGCGATTCTTCTGATCCAGAGCTGTAACACGAATCGTCCATACGACCTGAGATTTGGTGTTTATTGAAGGAAAATTGAACTCTTCTTTGAAAGTTCATCCAATTTGTATTTCTGCGACTTTACTAGTATTGAGGGAGAGCAAGAGCAGATTAAGGTATGCACTTTTCGAAGTGATCAACTTCGGTCTTGTTATTTTAGGATAATGCAGTTCAACTCAATATTCAACATTGTCTGATTGTAAAAAATTTCCACGCCCTCTCCCGATTCTATTTCTTTCCCTTCTTTTCACGAATAAAAGTGATAACTTCACCGTTTAGGAAAGTAAATCTTGGATAAACCTAGACTATGGCAGACCTTCATATACTCAAATGGATGAATTTTCTGAGATTTCATAATTATCGCTCCTTACCTTTAGAAACAGATGAGCCAGCACTCGACGAATTGGTCGATGTGGCAGTGGAGTGTTGGCGAGGGAATTTGTTGACAGAATGAGAGTTAAGATTAGACAAGTCGAATGCGACGGTGGGAGTGGAAGTGGTTCTATCTGCGGGAATATGCTGGGCTGGTTGAGAGTCGTCAGAGGCCGAACACAGTCGAGGAGGCGGCTCGACCCGAATTGGCGCTCCTCGCGACACTCGCCTCAACTTCGGATGGTGCCTGCTCTCCATTTGGGTCCCTCTAAAAGAAAAAAAGCGTAAACATTGCATATCCGGTAAAGCATAATCCTGAGATAAATAAGAGATCTCTAAGTGAGCAAGCTTGTACGATGATTTTTGACTGAATAGTAATCAGAAAACTAAATTTTAGTTTGGACTCAAAGGAATAGGTTCTCGAAAAATGTTGACAAAAATATGGAAATGTAAGTTATGAAATTCTAGAAATATTGGGAAAAGCTGATTGATTGTCCGCTGCGAGAATGCCTGATGACTGATAAAAATGATAAACCGAGAAATTGAAGAAAATTTCGTTGTTGAGAGAGAAGACGTAGAAGGGCAGCAGGTTTCGAAATGCAGATAAGAGAGTGGAAAGGTGGAAAGAGACTGGGACTAAGAATGGGAAATGGGCAGGAAAGGGGAAGGGTAGGGAATGGATAGCAGAGCAGATGATTGCAGGCAGGACTGGATGCTAACCTAAGGAATCGAAGGAATCACTCGTTCATCCGATTAGAAACGATTCAAAAGAAATCAATTCTGCGAATTTTTTAAGAGTACAAAGTGCAAAGTAATATTGTTCTCGAATTTATAAAATGCAATACGAGATGTTTATCTTGAGATTATTGCTATATTTTATCATGCATTAGTCTACTTAAAGAAGCATCATCGAGTTTAGCAATCTGACTAACAGTAAATTGCCGATTTTAGTATATTATCGGTGACCGATAATTTGAGGCAAAATTTAAATTATGAAAATATGATACACTGAAGTCAACGCGTTACTTGCAAAATATTGTATGACGTTTTATCGCTTCAAATAATAGTTTTATAACTATTTCAATTTACGCAATGCATACTTTGTATTTTCAAATTTACTCAGCGTTTATTCTGTCTCAGAAAATCAGTCTTCACAAATAAGAAGAAGTAATCATTTTCTCTACTATCTGCCACAAATCGATCACGTAAGCGTAAATAAGCTGATCATGAGACAGTAATGTCAACGAGTATGCAAATAGTTGTTTGTCAAGACGACTATCCGTTTTAATGATGTAAAATTGCATGGACCCTACTTATGCGACAACCCTTGTTTGGTATCAGATTGTGCTGATTAACGATTTTGGAAATGATAAATGACGAAAAATAATGCGCTTTGTGTCCAGGTAAATAATCTAAGCAATCGATATGACAAGTTTTGCAATGGGGAGATGACAAGAAAGAAGCATAGGGCGTTAGAAATGAATCATGGCAAAAGCCGGGAAATCTCGTGGAAAAGAGGTGTTTTGGCATGGTGCGCAGATCGCGTCCGCGCCCTTCGATTTTTCCCTCTTTCTGTTTCGCTTTTCTCTTCCGGAAAATGGAAAGATCATAAGAATTGGAGAGAGCACCTGAGAATTAGGACGCGCGCGCATAGAAGTGAGCAGCAAAACGGCTGCAGAACGAAAGGAAGGGGGGACCGGTGGCAAAATAGCAGAACAGAAGAGGCACAAATCTACTGCAAATACTGACTCTCTCCATTCTCTCCAAATGAAACAATCTCTAACGGTTCTTTCGATCTTTTCATTTACTATTTTCGGTTTATATTTCGAACCTATAACAAGGAAATAAATTTTAAACGAAAAATAATTTAAAAAAAAACGAATGCAGTTTGAAGTCTGCTTTGTTAGAAAAAGTTCTAGAATCGCTAAACATGAAAAAGAATACTGTAACCAAGATTTGACAAACTGAAATGAAACACACACTTCAAATAACACAGGTAAATGTGATGTCAGAATCTTACTGTAACTTCAAATCTAACTATAGAAAAATATCCTGTAGGGACTGAGTTCGAGCAATAAAAAATTCAATCTCCAGATGAACTTTGCAAAAGAGGTGGAAATTCAAAAGTGCATCTGCTGTTCATTATGATTTTAATTAAACTTCCTTTCTTTCATATTTTCTCTTCTCCAAGGCAACTAGAGTCATAAAGACACAAAATGCCAGAGGGAACAAAGTTTATGAGGTAGCAGCAAATATCTATCTTGTTTGATGAATATACAAAATTACATAGGGAACTCGAAGGGACAATTATGATAATGAACGGATAGAATAGGCATGGGGCAAACAAGTCACGAACATCGATTGCTGAGCTGCTAGATGTTCTTGGAGCACACTTCCAAAGCATTTCATAATCCCATTAGAGAGAGGAAGCAAGATGATTACAAAAATAAGAATTTAATTCGGTTCAAAGGATCATGGAAAAATGCGTGTAATTTTCGGAAAAATTCATCCACAGATGGTTAGAATGAAGTGAATAAGGGAAAGGAATGCGATAGTGCGGCAGGTAACAGGGAATTATGACCAAAGCGGATGCTCCTCTCGATAGGGCTGTCTTTCCAATGCTATTTCCAAGTATGAGAAGGAATTTCCACTGACAACTGATAAGGGAAATGAGAGAGCAGCAAAATGATGGGCAAAGGAGGAGGAGTCAGGCAGGTCGAGTCTAAGACTTGTAATTGGTGGAGATATCACCACATCTAACCGAGGCAATTTTCCTGGACATTTTTTTTTCGATTACCCCGTTTATAGGATCATTTTGCCACTAATAGGCCTATACTACAAATACCCACAAATTTGTAGTTCTAACAGGAACTGCGATTGAATTTGTATGTGGGTTACGTTAAATATCATAAAAATTTAGAACATTAAAATATCGACGAAAATATAACACACGCCCGATGATATGCGTAAACGTGCGAAATTAATTAGCAGATGTGTGAGCTATTTTGGGTCTAAATTTCTCGTGACCAAACATGCTGGAAAACACATTTTGATCATAGATTGACGACATTAGTTTGTAGAGAGTATTTTGGGTAAAATTTTGCAGAATAATGGAGATTATCATTTAAAATCCGTAAAAGATTCCTAATCTTTAGTATTTTGGGTGATCTGCAAAATTTCCATTTGGATTAAGTGCAATTTTGGTAGCTTTAATCCGTTTAGCCACGATTTCCGTAGCTAGCCACGTCAAGAGGTCGAATTTAACGAGCAAAATATATGAAATAAGCCTTGAATGACAATGATCCAATAAAACAATGACGGTTCAACGAGATTATCCCTTTGAAAGTCTCTAATCCGACAGTTTTGACGCAGACATTGAGCTAAAAGTCGACGTAATTCGTGCAAGAAATTAGATAAGGTTTTAGAACGAAAATGGAAATGTTGTTGAATAATCCAGTTGCAATGCACAATATGGGAGAATAAAAAATAGAAATTTCGTGAAGAACGTGAGAATTAGGGGAGATTTGTGTGTGGAAGCGGAAATCAACAAATTATGGGGATTCATTAGGACTGTTGGTAGAAATTCCCCCTTCTAGACTTAAATGATATGCGTTGTTTGTGAGATGAGGAAGGACTAATGGGTACATCGAATCAACTACATGATAAATGTTTTTTATTCTCGGCTGAAACTAAAGATTATGGAATTATTGCTTCCTCCTTGCATTCTACGAAATGCACGAGGTTCGATTCGTTGAAGAACTTTACGCTTGTCACCATTTGACTTATTCCAGAAGTGAACTATAGAATAATAAAAAAAATCTCTATTGAAAAACTGAAAATTTGAATTTCTGAAATGGAGGAACTCATGTCTAGAAACGTGAAGTGCGCAGCATTCAAAAAGAAAAAAAACTGGAGATTTGTCAGAGTCGTACGAAATTCGAGATTTTGAAACGTTGGAAATCGAAACCAAAATCGCGAAAACCTTGAAATTAGAATTTATTCGAGAAGGAATAAAAATTTTGAACACACGTGAATCTAATTCGTTTTTTCCGCCAGATTTTTGTTAGTAAATTTTATCATTTCATATTCGAACACGAACGTCCCCACAAATATCATCGGAAACAAGGTGAATTACGAAAGACTGTCGGCTCTTCTTGAGAAATATTGGATTAAATCTCGTCGTCGATTTGAAGGACCCGTGTGTCAAGTGGAAATGCCGCTAATTTGACGGCAAGAAGGCAAAAAGGAGCGTGTGTCGTAGGCGGGCGTGGTCTGCGCCAAACAAGCACTGCACTGATTGCGCAGATGCAGAGATGACAGGGAGCGCCCTGGGTCACTTCACTCGCTCACTCGGTCACTCGCTGCATGCATTCCTTCATCCGCAGGCGGTTTCCGGTTTGTTTGTCTGTCCATCTGTCTCTCCGGAAGTGCAGTCTTTGGCAACGGGCAGAGGAGAGGGAATTCGTGAATGCTTGTGTGTGTGTGTGTGTGGGGGAAGGATCGAAATGCGACTGTCAGATTGACTGGCGACTAGAGAACCGAAACACAATCACTACCTCAAAACAATGCCGAGCTATTTTGACATCAAGATCAAATGCAAAAAATATGCTTTGTCTTCTATTTTTGTTCTGAGTAACACGTTAACCTTTATCGTGCCACAAGATAAGTTAGAGGTATGAGGTTGATAGTTTCCAGGTTAAATTTTTGATCATGAGTCTATGGATAGAATGGTTGGGGAAACAGAATTTTCACCCGAAAAGTTAACTTGAATATTTATCCAAGTACAGTCGCATAATAATTTCCCGTTTATATCAGTTCACTGATACTGATATAATTTTTACGAAAAATGAAAATAATCTCTTGAGCTTAAATGATAATTTAGCTCATTTTATATTTAATTTAGAATGCTGTCAAAAGCCTAGATATCTTTTACGAAATTTAATCGACAACGCTAATATGATTTATTCCCAATATCTAAATCTCTAACTATTTTGTCATTGATAAAATTTGAATGAGAGCAACTTAGATTTGAATACCTTTTGTTGTTTTCCTTGATATTTGCTACGTTTACATTTTTAAAAAATCAGAAAGTAATTTTTTGTTGCAATTTCGACATTCAAATCAAAATAAATTACGAATAAGTAAAGCCGAATTTTTTGCCGTAATCCTCAAAAAATGACCTTGAATAGCGATAGGAATTAGATTAGCCGAAATTTGAATGAATAGTGGTTTAAAATGTTTACCGTATTGTTCAAAAGCGGTCCTTTTACAGAGCCGAGAAGGGATGAGAACAATAGAACCCAGAGAGCGGATAAAAGAAATAAATGATGAAAAGAAGTAGTTTTTGATTTCGGCTTCTATTTTTCCTTTTCTTTTGAAATCCATTTGATTTCTGCATCTTCTCTTCTATTTCAACTACAACAATATTCGAGGAATTGCCTTTGGTACTCGAATTTCAAATTGAATAGGCAGATTTTGAGAATTGCGAATATGAGATTCGATGAAAAGCAGGATTAAATAATTTATGGGAAACAGGAATTCAAGGAATCGCTGCTTGCTTGTGGTGCCGAGCCGTACTTCGCACTCGGTATTTTCGAAATTCTAGGTAAAACTCAAAAACGAATAGGTCAGCGTCACAGAGAGATTAATGGAGAACGACCTGCAAGCGAAGCTAGAGGTGAAATATTCTTGATTTAAAAATAGAACAACTTTTGAAAACGAGATTTTTGTTGATGATTTCGCACAGCCATACGACAATTTTAGCGTTTTATTAAAAAAACGAAAACTGGAGTATTTTTCCGAAGTGAAGAGCGACAAATTTGAAACAGAATTAGACAAATTGAGGAAGAAATTGAAAAAAAAAACTCATCAGGTTTGAGTAGGGCAAGTTAGGCAGTTGCTTGATCTGCCCGTGAGCAGGTTGTCTAGCCTATTTTAGTCCTCTTTCTCATCGTTTTCCCATTGCCTGCCTTCCTTTTTTGGCTGAAGACTCAATTTTGGCTTGTCTCCTCGGAAGCAGCACATGGCTGTGTGAGCTGATGCCTTGCAGAGCAGAGAGAGTGAGGAAGGAAAGGGAAAGACATACAAACAAGTCATAATCAGCTGTAAAACACATAACTAATATGTTAGAGAAAACAGACAAAGAGGATGACAGCTTATTACCCTAATACATGAATGATATATATTCGTGACTAACGAACCTAATCGTAACGTATCTGAAACCATACGAAGATACGGAGTATCTGTGAAGTAATGGAAAGATTAAAAAAACAATGGTAAAAGAAATAAAAAAAAACTACAACTATAGCAAGATAAAAACTAGGGTGATACTTTATCGCAGTGATTTTTCTTCTACATATGTAGCGAAGCTATCAATATTGGATTTATCAAAAACCAAAAAGAATCTGACAACTTACCATTTTGTAAATTATACGAAAAAGATTAGGAATATTAGTAGCAGAAAGATAAATTGGGTAGACACGAAATCGCGGTAATGCTTTATATAGTGAATTAGCAATGCAGCGTGGTTTAAGAGGGGTGTTTTGGAATCTCAACGCATGTGACACCTCTGTCAAGAACAACGGGTAGGGATAGGAATAGGACAATGACGTATGAAGGGAGGCTGCAGAGCTTGGAATGGGATCGAATAAAGATACCAAATTGACGCAGGATGCCGAGTCCACAACCGGGGTGCAAATGCAAACTTTAATTAAATTCATCCCCCTAACACTAAGGTAATCAAACTTAATGAAAGGAAATAAACGAAGAAAAAGAGATAAAGCTAATGAAATAAAAAGAATGAAAACAAGTTGAGCAGGATTGTCTTCAGGCATCTGGATTGGCACAACCAAAGAAGACCTGCAAGCTCTCCTCTCCTTTCTCCAACACTCCTGGAGGCAAAAAAAGAGAAGAGGATGAGAGAGAAGGGGAACTGACGAGGACGAAAGCGAAAGAATCAATAGCTGAGAGGCAGAAGCAGAAGCAGGAAGACCAAATATGGAAGGGGGGGAAGGGAGAGAGCATGAAAAGTACAACTGCAGGGAGGAAGACATAAATCACTGTCACAATTATCCATTGTCACATTGTCATATATCCAATGGATTCTAAAGATTCTATGAAAGTGCTTTCTCAGTTAAGTTAAAAATAGTAAAGATTTCAGACGTTTGTTAATGAATGAAGTCTTAAAAATGGCTTTCTTGTCTATCTAAAGGCTACAGTAACATTTTTCGATGAACGTCATGGTCAAGTTCTGAAACCCTGAAATCGAATAATGATAATGTGCGCTGATTTCGAAATTTCTGACTTTTGATAAAGATTATATTTGCCATGAATAAAGTGCAATGATGAAAATTGGTGGTTTTGGTTTGCTTGCATCAAAACTCGCCCATTACCATAGAAATATTCTCATTTTTGCATCTATCGAAAAAATTCTTGATATTGGCTTTCTCCAATTTAAAAGATGTTATCAAAAATCAGTTGAGCAGAGATAATTACCATTTTGTAAGCTCTCACTTCTAGCGACAGCTGAAATTAGCGGGAAGATATCTGTCTCGGTCACAGACAAAATGCTCAAAATTTCCGAGATTCTGCCGCAAATCCCCTCATTTCATCTCCAATCTCCCTGACTTTATCCTTCTATTTTCATCTTTAATTTTAGCATTATCCAACCGTGAATTTGCACATTTTAGATGAACACAAATCAGATGAAACTATAGAAAGAGGGGAAAGGGGTTTGAGCAATTCGAAAAGAGTAGCAATGAATTTACCGATACAATGCGCATTGATGATCGTTGAATAGCTTCGTATGGAAAAAAAGATTAAAATGAGATAGGCGAAGTTGAATCCGAAATTGAAGCAGAAACGTGTCACATGAAACTGTAAATTAGCCAAATAAAAATACAAGTAGGAGTTAAAATAGGAGAATTAGCAAGTAGAGCCCTGCAAATCAGCATACTTATTGTTTAAGTGACTTCAACAATCCTACGCTTCCTTGAAAAGTGTAAAAATTTCTAGAGTTCCAGCATAAGCCAGAAATATATGAAGATCAAACTTGCATCTAGAAAATTCTCGAAAAAGGATAGTTTCAAGAAAATACGATGATACGTAAACAGGTAGACAGGGAACAGAAGGTAATTTCCGCCCCGTCTCCGTGGCTGCGAACAGTTGAACGAATATGAAGGGGTAAAACCGGAGAGAACAAGCAATTTTAGAAATAATGCACAAAGGGGAGTGAGATAATAGGGGATTAATCCAACAAATCCTTCGATTCGATAGGTATTTTCATCCTGTCTCTCCCGCTGATAACAAAAAGCTGCGAGATTTCGAGGTTTCAGGGGATTAGATCGGCCAAATCAAGGGGGCTGAAGGGAAGAAGCCTATCTGCTGTGCTCGAGTTCTATTTCAATATCTCATTCCATTCCCCATTTCAGGCCCGAATCCTCACAAACAAGTCTGTCCCTCCTCGACTCCTCCAGTCTCTCTCCTCCAACTGCACCGGAGGCGGCAGGACTGGGAGTTTTTACCTGGGGGCAGGATTAGGAAGGGATTCAGCCATACTAACAGAAGCAGGGATTTAAGCGGGAATGGACTATATTTAGAGATGAAAGTCAATGTTTCGAGGTCAAAAACAACAGAAGCATGGGAGTCCGTGGGAGTAACGAAAAAGAAGAATGTGAATGGGATTACAGTATGAAAAGTGGAAATAAATCGGATTAGTTAGATTTTGGTTGTTTTATTTTTGATTTTATTAGTTGACTAGACGAATAATAATGTTCCTAAAAAGGTCTTACCAAGTTGATCTTCATTGTTCTAGACTTGTTAGAGTAACTACTCACTAGATTAGATATTTTGCAAAATGAATTGTGAAATGCAGTAGGCTAGAGGACAAAATACAATGATCTCAAGCTTTATCATCTATGCTGTGTTTTATATTTTCATTAAAAATTCAATCATGTGCTATCTCCTCGCTAACTTTTGCTGTTTTTACTAGTTTTTCATTTAGCTGTACATCTTGTTGTTGTTTTTAACACAGGTTTCAAATTCAACTTGAAAGTTTGCAAGTGTAAACGTGCGATTATAATGTGTAAGTAATGGGAATCATTCAGTTATAATCAGGGATGTGCGGACTTGACTTCGGACTCGGACTTGGCCTCGACTTGACTCGCTAGCAAGTCCGAAGTCAAGCCAAGTTCAAGATTTTTCGGACTTCGCACATCCCTGGTTATAATAATTTGAACAATTCATAAATATTACACCTTTAGCAAATAAATTTATCTATTCATTCTTTGTAACACACACACACACAATTTCTAATACCCATATCAAGAAATTCACGGTTGTTTCGACACCGAGAACGAAGTATTGACTTTCCGTCAGAGCAACAATGTTGCACTTTTTGCATCCCTTCTTTCCTATGTTCCGCCTTCGCTTTTTCGTCTGTAAGGACGCTATTCACGCGGCGAGATAACATACGCTCTCGCAGGAAAGAAAAAGAAAAGAAGGGATGGAAGGAATAGTATGAAAAAAGATAGGCGGGGCGCGTGCAGACGTGAGTTGCAAAGGGTGTGCAACATTGTTGTTGTGACGGAAAGTTACTATATCTGTCCTATGACTAAAGCCTAGAAATATAAGCGATTCTATTTCATAGAAATTTAAAGACCCTATTGAATACGGTAAATTAATGAACCCCGTAAACGAAAAATTCCTAATTATCACTTATTTGCAGGATAAAAATATATCAAGAAAATGTGATATTTGCAAATAACAATTCTATAATTGTGATGTGATTTAAAAAATGTTAAATCGATAATTTCCCAGAGTTAGTGATTATTAATGAGCAAATAGTAAAGTAGTTATTATTCACTTTCTCAAAAAATAAACTCGAAAAGTGGGTGTTCCTTCTAGTTGATAATCCTGTTATTATTCTCAAAAAATTAGATTATTTTACCGTTTTTTGTTCTCGATGCTTTTTGAGTAAGGTGTCTATAGAAAATGAATATCCTATTATCCTTTTCAGTCGTGTTATTTACCAGGCTGTTCTGAGTTTCAATTTTGAAAATACCTATTCCGAATTGTGAAAAATGTAAATTCGCTCCGATTCTGAATTTTCAAAACCAAAACTTCAAATAGCTCTGTTCAATTATCACAGAACCTCTCATGTAAGAAGCGAAGCTTCTATAAAGAGAACCCCCCATTAGAGGCTTACGGTAGTTGTTTAATTTCACCCGACAGAAGTCGGTTTCCTCATATTCCAATAGGCAGGTCGCCTCATTTCGTAGAGTCGGGAGACTGTCCGGTCGAAAGCAAACGCTTCTTCAGAGCCTGTGAAAACGTTCGCCTGGCTGGCTTCCTGAAAATTACGAAATGAATGAACTTCTGTTGATTACCAAATATTTTGAAATGTTGTGGAAAAAGCATAATTGAAAGATAAAAGCGACAAAATTGAAAAAAAAACTACGAATTAAAGCTGGACGAATATATTGGTTTTGATTTTTTTTTTGCTATTTTAACTTTCGTTTAGCCCTACTAAGAGTGCCACTAAAATTTAGTTTTTGGCGATAAAAATCATATTTCAAATTATCCTATTTTTGAAGGAGAGCCTCTAACATATTTTTTCCTGCTTAGTTCATAAAGATTAAAAATTTTCAGTGCGTTATAGAAAAAGTAATATTCAGTTCATTGAAACAATTATGAAATGTTCTTTGAAATTTTTCGTCAATTATTTCTGTAACTAATTCCGCCTCTTTTAACTGTGTATGTGTACAAAATAATGTGGAAGAAAATACGCATAATGACGAGTGGTTATTAAAGCGGAAGTTTTATGTTTGCATCTCGAGCTTATGCCAAATGAAAAAAATGATAGTAAATAGGTAAATAGGAAAAGAAGATGGGAAGAGGAAATGGCAGATTAGTCGCAAGTTGATTTCGTCATAAAGTCATTAATTCTCACCAACTTTGGTGTTATATAATTTTAAAGTCGATATGATTGAATAAATAATGATAAAAAAGGTTTTGAAAATGTTCAAAATGCTCGGTATCTCGAATCAAATAATAATTACTCATAATACTCGATAAAAATTAGGCACTTAGTGAAGAGTAGATTCAATATTATGCTTAATTTTAGACAATCGGATAATGATGTAATGATAAACCGGCGAATAGGAAGCCAAAAATGAACGCATTTGAGAAACTTGCTTGCTAGTTTTTTTGTTAATTTTATTACAGACAATATTCCCTTACATGGCCTTCCTTGACATTCAGATCGTCCATGAGCATCCTCTGCGAATCTGACATCGATGAATGCTCTGCCTCTACTGTTTCTAACTGGAACAACTCATCCAATGGGGCATCGGCGCTCAACACCAAACGGGTCTGAAATTTTTTTTTTTCAATTTTTAAAGGAAAATAGTTTGGATGATAATTAGGATTTTGTACTTTAGTCAAATATTACTTTAAAATGCGTGGGAAGAATATTCATTCGCAAGATGTTTTGATGATCAAAATAAATATTCCTACTTTCTGATCATAAAGCGTGTCGACCAGAGTGATGAATCTCCTCGCGGCACTCAGTTTGGAGTTCGTCAAAACAGGCACATTTCGGAGGATAATCGTGTGGAAAACGCGGCCCAAAACCAGATAATCTGCCGCACCAGAAGCTTGCTCGCAAATCTGAAGTTTGACGTGAAAAAGATACGATAAAAATTAAATTCACAAATACCTGTTTGAAATCGATATCGGCCACTTGACCACAGCACTTTTCGACGACCACGTTTCGGCCCAGCACGTTCAGAGTTTTCGGTCGAACAGCTAAAACAGTTTATCATTATCGAAGTGAAGCCGAATTAAATTTTAGGAAAGTTAATGAAGTGTTGAGATTTCTACAGTGTTTCAGAAACATAGTTAAGAGAAGTTCATACAAAGTTTTAGCTAATTTTGACATATATCAATAAAGAAGGTAAAGGTTCCTAGTTAGAATTTTAAAAGAATCAGACATACTATCATTTTCAGAAGCAGCGAGCTGTTTGAAGACCCTGTCGCACTCGTTGTCTGCATCGAATTGACCCTTCACGAAATAGACGTCCGAGTCCGATTTGGCTGATCGCCTGTAGTCCTTTCCCGAGTCCAGAGATATCGATTTGCACTTTTGCTGAAAATGAACAACATAATTTCTTTTAACAAAAATCAGCTGGCAATAAAATGTGATCCTCTTATTTTCTCATTCATTATTTCCATCAGCCTATTGAAAATATGCTAGATAAAGTTATGTAAAGTATGTCTTCTGATGCTATAAGATAACCAACCAAACTTTAGGTTGATTTGGTCTGAATATTTGTTGAAATTGTCTTAAGTAAGAATATTGAATGCAGTAATGTTTTTTTTTATCAGCTTGAAAATAAAGTGACTAACCTCAAGAATATCGATGAACGGGACGAATTGATGTCTCTGTAGCCCGTTTTTGTACAGATCTCTCGGGGATCGATTGGACGTGGCCACCACAACGAGGCCTTCGTCGAATAGCAGCGAGAAGAAACGCTTCAGAATCATTGCATCCGCTATGTCTGTGACCTGTAACAGAATGAATTCTTGGAGCTGCAATAAAAGGCGATAATTTTTTTATATGAATTTTAGGTCTCATAAAAGTGCATTTTTATTGTAGAAAAATAAATTATAAAGTCAAAAAAGGCTTGTTCGAGATGGGCAACTCGAGTATCAAACCCTACGATACGCGCTACGGCAGGATTTTTAAAAAATATATGACGGCACGATTTTCGATGTATGAAGAAAGAAAGACAAGTATTCATCCATTAAATATCGTGCCGTCATATTCAAACGTCGTCGCCCCTTATTTTAAAACTGCTGGATAGATTCTTTTTTTTCAATTAAAAGTCTCTTACCTGAAATTCGTCAAAGCATAGCAGTTTTGTCCGTTGCATGATGTCGTCGACAATCTGAGGGACGGGGTCGAATTTGCCTCGCTCTCCATGATAGTCCAACTTTAACTGATGCATTTCTGAAAGTAATCTTTTTTTTTGAGGAATAGAAATTCAAATCCTACGCTTATGGACGTTCTGCATGAACGAGTTGAAGTGGACCCTTTGTTTGTGCTGGAAAGGACAGCAGTCGAAGAACATGTCCATTAGCATGGTCTTTCCTCCGCCAACTGCGCCGTACAGGTAGATGCCTAGAGGTGCGGAGCGAATCACCTAAACTTGGCAATGATTTTTGAATGATCAAATTTAGTTCATGTGATGGAAAACATCTAAATTTTGTGGCTCGAACGCACAAGGTGGATCTTCTTCGTTGAAAATATTCCTCGTCATAAAATTAATTTGAAAAAAATTCTTCTTGCCTTCCTCTTCTTCTGCCCGAACAGCCCAGAGAATATCCTTGCCGGTCCCTGTTCGAGTAAGTCTTTTTCGATTTCGTAATTGAGCAATTTGCTGTGAAGTCGATCGAATTCCGTTATCACTTTTCGCTTAAATTCAAGGATTTAGTACTTTTTCAGCTAATAGAGATGTTGATAGGCATAAATTGATCGGCTCGAAGATCAGTTTCAATTTTAAGATTTGGGCATGACTTTTTTACTCTCCATTATCTGCGAGAAAGCGGTTGCCTACTGTCAAGGCAGAGGCGATGGTGCGAGCCGCGAGTGAAAATAGTGTAGCAAGAGAAGAGAGAGAGAGAGAGAGAGAGAGAGAGTCAGAGACCAGAATCAA
The DNA here is from genome assembly GCA_002287525.1 of Diploscapter pachys. Lineage (NCBI taxonomy): Eukaryota > Metazoa > Nematoda > Chromadorea > Rhabditida > Rhabditidae > Diploscapter > Diploscapter pachys. The sequence goes on from LIAE01007250.1 coordinate 58,803, forward strand.
CGAAAGGCCTCGCACCTCCTCTTTTCCCGCTAGGGGGAGAAAGGCATTCTCATTTGTAATGGAGAGTATAAGAAAATGAGAATCTCGAAAATTTTGAACTGAAATATAAGAACGATCAATTTACTAAACTTCGTTTCTAAAATTATCTTGAAAGTTTATCAGTTTTTGAGCAATTTTCACTTTTTTTTTCGATCACATCATTATTAGTTAAATTTTAAAAATTCACCTACCTGAAACGAATCTTCATTGAGCTCTCCCGAGTTGACCATTCTGGAGTAGACAGAGGAAATAGGTGGGGATGAAGAGGAAGAGTAGCATCGCGAGTTGCCTACTGAAGAGACGTATCGTAGAAATATCAGTCTCATCTAACTACTGAAATTACACATAAACCACCAAAATTATTCTTCAAAGATACAGGACTTGGTTTGCATACCATATTCAACTAGTTCATTCAATCAAATAAGATATATCAGTTTCTTTATTCAATTTGCAACACTCGAATTGAACAAATAAATGACGGGAAAAATTGATGAACGAATAATTTCAAATTACAAAACTCAGAAGGAAAAATAAAGAAAGAAAGAACATTAAAGCTCGCCTTTGTGAGTCTGATATTCAGATTTCTTTTGTAGCAAAGAAATTGGCGCATAAATCTGGCAATGGGGCTGGAACAAGGGAACACAAGTACTAACAAAATAATAATGAAGAAATACCAAAAGAGGGAAAAATGACGATTTGGAAAATAGCGACATCATTATAATATTGAAACCGGGGTGCACGAAGTTTTTGTTTCAAAATGTTCCTCAAGTCTAAATTCGAGAACTCTGATTGAAACACGAAAATCATGTGAAAAATAAATGAAATTCCAATGATTTTAATATCATCATGATGCCACAATTTCCAAAATTGCCTATAAAATGAAAAATACAAATTGAGCAGGTTTGAGCATAAAATGGACAAGTTGAAGAAATCGACAATTCGAGGACAAAATAATAAATGATAGATGATGAGTGATAAATATTGATGATGGCTGAATGTCGAATGATTGAATGATGGAAAGGGCTGAAAGATCGAGTCAATTTGAGGGAAACGAGTGGAAATGAAAATGGACAGGATAGATATAGAGAATAGGGGAATTGGTTGGATCGAGGGGAGATTGCAGGGAATTTTCATATAAAGCACTCATTTGAAAACCAAGGAAAGAACTGATAATATGCAGAGTTTTTTAAACAGCATCCAAATATTCATCCTGCATAGAGTCACGTAAAAGCAAAAAGTAACAGCAAAGAACTGTACAGTCGCAAGGATAGAATAAAGCATTGAATTGTGACTGAAAAGAACAAAATGAATACAAGTAGATTTGAAGAAAATATGCATCAATTTTGACAATTTGATTATCATAGCTTCAAAAGTAATTCCACTGATTGCAATACTTTCTTCCCATAAAGCTGATGCGGAGTTTCATCAGAAAATAGTAACCTGACTTGCTTTTCGGATTGAAATTGCACGAAAACGAAGAAAGAAAGGACGAGTTCAAGAATATTTGATAGCGAATAATGGCAAAATGAATGGAAATGAAAAGACAAATGGCAAATAGAAAATGAGACTAGAAGATTGGAGAATTGAGATTTACACATGGAAATGACTCGCTACAGAATGGCTATTGCAAAGAAGTTGTACTTTCCGAACGAATCTGCAGCCAATCGATAAATCTGCCAGAGGCTATTGATTCGGCTTGTTCGATAGCAGGTAATCCATTTCCGAACTCTCGCATTCATCTCTCTGGAAATCAGTCAATTTGGCAATTTTTATGAAGGAAACATGAGTTTAAGATTCAAAAATTCAAAGTAGCTCTGCATGAGTCATTAGTGAAAAAATCTAGTGAGCTGGCATAGGGGATGGATGAAATGTATGTGCTTCGAATTTTAAAATGCCAACCATTACTATGCAATTTCCAAACAAAAGATCGAATTATTTTCGCAGTGAAAATTTCGAAAGGTCAAAATCATTACCTGAGGTGAACAGTCGTGTTCGTACTGCTGATGGAGAGCCTCGATTTGCCGTGTGATGTGCAGTGCGTGGTTGACTGTCTGCAGCAGCGAACAACGACGCTCTGCTTCTTCCGGATGCAACTGGAAATAATACTTTTGAAACGTTGCAATATTTCAAGTTGATCAAGTCAAGTATAGAGGTAAAAATAAAGCAATGGTGTTTTATATATAAAATTTTCAAATTATTAAGAGGTGACATTAAGACTATTCCAAGTTACTTTTGTTCTGACATTGTCCAATCTAAAATCTCCATACCTCAGAAATATTGCCACTTTCAATGTTTTTCTTCAATTCGACAATGCCTTCTGATTGCTGCAGCATCAGTAACTGAAAAGAAAACTTCGATCTAATAAAACCGATTTCAATAAAGTAAAGAAAACAATCGACAGGTAGATTCCCTTACATGAATAGACTCCAGCTGCCTTCCCCTGTCGATTTTGCCACATTTGCCTCTGGCGATTTGCCGCTCGATTGCATATTTCCTGAGAATTAACATGTCTTGAATGGGGACACAAGTTGCTGAATGCCGAAAAGTAAAAGGTAAACTAAATAAGAACTTCTTATACAAGCTTTCTAAACTAATTGGAATGAATTTTTTGAGATTTTACGTTCGACTTAATTTAGACAAGGATTAGATAAAGAGTTTATAAGGGAAAAGGCATACCACTCCTCAGTTTCAGTCTGGCTCTCTGTCTGGAAAGCTACCTCACTCCCATCGGCCTTCCTGATCAGCAGATTCTTCCCTTCGATGCGAATTTCGCTGATCTCCATCAGAGGAATCGACTGTTGCTTCGAAACTGCAGTTACATCGTCTGCTGAACAAATTATTTTATCAAATTTTGTTGAGTTATGGTCCGAGTCGAACAGCATCAACACTGTCACTATCTGCGTGAAAAATTAAAAGAAACTCGCACTTTTCTATTTAAAAAGTTTCAAGTTTAAACGCGATTTTCAAGTCCGGAATTTTTAGAAATTCTTGAGAAAGAATAAACTTTTCAATGTAAAATACAAAGTAAGAAACTAACATTTTTTGTGCCAAATGAGCTCCTCTTCAGTCAACAACACATGCCTTCTCTTCTGCTGCAGAACCTTTTTCCATTGTGGACATATTCTGTATATATCAAATTGTCTTGATTCAGAAAAGAATATAATCAACCTGGAATAGTGTAGTAAATCGCCATCCTTGAGTGGAGTAGAGAGAGGTTCCTCTTGAGAAGGCAACGAGGACACGTCGTCCAGGAATTTGGCCATCAGACGAAGATGCGATTCATCCGTTATCAGTTCCAGAACTGAAGTCAGCCAAGGCTCCTAAATCGTAAACGTACTTCTCATATTCATGGCAAAAAGAGTATAAAATAACATCTTTAGTAAATCAGTCTACCTTTCTATAAATTGTCTTATTCGAAATTCGGTAAAAATTCAATTTCATTTGTTTCTCAGAAAAAAAACAATTCCGAACTTAAGATGTAGAAAATCTAACCTTATTGCTGAGAGGATGATTGCTGACCGTACAATTGGCAACGCGCTGCAGAAGTTTGGAGAGCAGCAGCAGAGTTCGTGCGGAGCGGGAGTCCTGCAAATGAAAGAGATTGAAGGAAGGATTGAAATGGAAAGGATAACCACGAGATGGAGCCGAACCAGACCGAACGGCTTAGGGTTGAGGAGGGCTGCTGCGAAGAAGCGCATGATCAGGAACGAGGACAGAGAGAAATATTGCATATCAGAACGATCTGGAAAGGAGTCATACAAATTGTAAAATAGGTATTTCGGGATTCTATTTGATTTGAAAGAAAAAAACATAAAAATTAAATTTATGAGTTCGAAATCGTAATCAGCATGTCTAATTGAAAAACAAATTCTTTAGGGATAAAAATTAACATATAAAATTCTCACTTGTTTGTGTCTGGACGACATTCCTGAGATCAGCCAAAGCACTGCGGATCTCCGTGGGACAGCGGTGCGAACTTGAAGTGATCCGGTCGAAGCATAGCTCGAAGTACTGCAGCAGATTCGTCTGCAAACAGATTAATTTGAAAGTGGACATGGAATAATAAGTCTAACCCGATTTTTATCGATAGACTCTCCCTTTGTCAATCGATTCGGATCGATCTCGCAGCACTTCTTTTCTTTGCAAATCTAAACAGATTTTCATGATAAATGGTAAAATGATACGTAATTGAATGCTGATAGTACTGTCTTCCAAAGATTTTAGACATATCTTTATCCAAAACTTTCACTTCTTTCTTCCATGTTTTTAATTTGGTGGAAAAATACTTGCATTAAAATTCATATTTACCTTATCAATGACAGGTTTGAGAGTGATGAGGAGATAGGAATGGCCGTGCAGGAAGAGGAACTCGCAGAACATTCGAGTGGCGAGGGTCTGGCTGCGGAACAGAGTGTTGTGGTCTCTGTAAGGAATGTTCATTGTTTGAAAACGAAACCCACTGTAGTTACCACCTCTTTTTCTGGAAAATAGCAAAGGGCAAATAGGGTTATAATTACAAGAAAACAAAGAAATGAACTGACTGGCATCTGGCAATGTCCTTCCTGTACAAAGCAATCAGCAAGCAGCGCAGATCTTCCGAATCCACCAATATGTTCACTATCGACTGTGCCAGCACGCCGAGGTCCATCTAGAAAAGGAAACAATATTTTCTACGTTCAACTCCTTAAAAACTGGACATTTTGTATAATTCACCCATTCATCGAATGCCAATTTATATCTTCTAAAACCATCATATCCTTTTAACAAAGGTAGGTTAGGAGTAGGATCAGTAGATTGACCAATCCAAACAACCTACTCGGGTGAGCCTATTTCATGAGAACAACATGATCATCATACCCTAATCCTAACCTATAAATAGAGCCTGGTGATCTTTAAAAATAAATGAATTTTACAAATGAATGCATGGATGATTGTGCAAACATCTAAAAGTTGTATATTTTAGAAAAAGGAATGAATTTTTACTGTTGACAAATTCACGTTTTTTTTACATGAAAAAGTAACTTGCAAGTAAGTGGAATTTATATTTTTTGCAAAAATTTCTATTCTTTATCATTGATAAGATCTTACATTTGGCAGATCCTCGAGAAGAGAAACGAGCGAAGAGGAGAAGGGCTGCACGGAGTGAGACGAGCAGATCACTTCCAGAAGGCAGCTGAATAAACGAATTGGATGATTTTGTTGGGGGTTGATAATTTAGTCACAAAACTAAAGCCGAAAGAAAGGATACTGACACGAGCAATGCATAGCTATTATTACTTGCTAATTAAGCTAGGATATCAGTAACTTTTACGAGTAAAGACAAATGAGCCAAAGTTTGATTTTGCTAGATTGTTGATGAAAAAGTTATTTCGACAGTAAGTTAGCGTTTTTTTTTTCAGGAAAAAATAAATATCAACCACCATCACATTAAAGATCATGAGGCTACAAAACGATATTGACTAACTCGTAATCTGGCAGTGGAAGGACTCGCTGAACAGTCGGATGGAGAGCGGACACAGATGGGGGCAGAGGCAGGGGCAGCAGAGCCGCACTGCTGCCTCCACTCGTCGTCGCTTCGTCCAGTGACGTCACCAATCGATACTACAAACAACGACAGATTTACTACATTTAACACTAGCACAGTACAATACCCAAGATAGAAACTGATTAATAGGTTCAGCCAGCTTTTGCTAGATGTTCAATTTTGGTGGGCGGTGCAAACTTGGCAAGCATGGATCGTTCTGGCAATGAGATCGAAAGGTCTATTTGTCGGCACATACGTTTTTTCCCTATCCTTTTCAACATGTGAGAAATCCTGGCTTACAAAATAGTGTCGGCCATAAGTTTGGGATAATTACGATTATGATTGCATCCTTATAGGCCCAATTCGAATGAAATTTTGCACACATATTCTTTCCCACTGAATTTTAAATTCTTGTCAAATTAAATTCGAATCGTTTCACGTTAATTGGATCTATCAGGCTGCATTCATAACCATAATTATTCCAAACTTTGACTGCTACTGTACATGTCTCGCCCACCAAAATCGGAAATTTGTGGAAGCATACAACTCTTTTCATGTTGTGTCCTTCAAAAAGCATTTTTCGAGCTTCAATATTACTGCCTAGCATTATTCCCTTTTACCATCACGATATACAATTGTCAACGTGTGGCTTCTATTTTCTATCTCGCAACGATAAGTAAAACTAGCCCACTAGATAGCATTACAGAAATTGGCATGAATAAAGCATTGAGTTTGCAATTTGACAGGAATGTTATGCTCGTCTAATGGGTAGGCAGTTGGATTATTTGGAAAAGAAGACAAAATTTACCGCATTGCGATTGATGTCGGAATTGCTGCGTCTGTGCCGGAGGTGCGGCAGCCGAGGCCGCTGCCGGGAATGAGAGTCCATCCACTGCTGACGAGTTTCTGCTGAGTCCCCACTAAAGATGCACGAATTTTTAGATTTAGAACAAGATTTGTGCAAGTTTTCAAATTTTTTTGTAGCTAAGATCAGAGTTCGAAAAAATAACTAGAAAGAAGAACATTCTCTGGCTTCTTATAAAAGCCGTATGCCTGTGAAAATATATGGCTGTGTAAAGGATATAGGGGTATGGAAAGGTAGGCTATGTTCGGCCTCAAAATAATGAACAGCATGAGTAGAGCATTTCTAGACACTGTTCAGCCTACCCTACCAAAACTATATTCATAGCCCTATTTCTAGTGTACGACTTTACAAGAAGCCTCTTTTCTTCATCTAAGTTTGTTGAATATTCAAAAACTATTGTGAGACGTCTGACGAGAACTTCTCGATTTTCAGAATAGAACATTTTTATTTCGAATTTTCTCTACTAAATTATCGATTTTTTCGTCAGTTTACAATGATTTTCCGGAAGAAAACTTCACAGTGAAAAATAATTTCATGTCTTGTGCGAACTTTTCTAGTTTTCTTTTTGTTCTATTTTTGTACCTGAACTCTCGATGAAAGAAGCTGTGCATTCGCCGCATTATTCTCTGCCAGAATCGAAGGCCGACAGCCATCTGCTGGGAATGGTGACTGGAAGGGGAGGGAAGGGCACAGGGCGATGCAGTAGGGGATGGAGCAGTGCCGAAGCACCCACACACACAGTCATACAGAACACGCGTCTTGTCACTTATTATATGCCTGAAACATGAAATAATTACTCGAAAAAATCAATTTTAAAAAACAAACAAACAAAACAAAAAACGAAGAAAAACGGGGAAACTCAAAGAAATAAAGGAGTTTTTAAGCACACATCGAAAAGTTTACCAAATGAAGAAGACAGTTTTGTGGAAGGCTTGGAAAAATTTTTGGAACAGGAGCATAGGGGATTACTCGAACGCATGGATAAAATACGAGTAATCCCGAAATCGTATACGAGCCAGACGCAGTAATTATAAAAAACGACGCGTTTTGACTACAAATTACAGACTAACAAAAGGACCGTGGGTGTAAGAAAAGATACAGGGGAAATAGAGAAAAGAAACAGGGAAGAGCGAAAATAGTGAAGCTGGCAAGAGGCCAAAGAGAGCAGCAGAGAAATAGACTGTCTGTGCGTCTCTGACACTTCGCCTGAGGCAAGATCACGCCCATTTTGAAAGAGAAGAAGAAATGAGAGGAGAGGAAGAAGCGCAGTGCTCTTGGCGAAGCGGTTCGGAAGTCTAGAGGAGCACTGATGGCTGGGGGAAATAGAGAGTGGAGCTGAAGAGACAGAAGTCGGAGAGGGACTCTGCGTATTCTCTCCTCTCTGAATGTCTGCCTCTGGCAGCTAGTGCTTACTGCAGTCAGAACAGCAGCACTGCGAGACTGCTCTCCACTTCTACACACTCTGCACTCCCTGCGCTCAGCGCTCACAGCAAGGCAGAAAGGCAGAAAAGCAGCATTAAATGCGGTAGATATCAACTCTCTCTTCCCTTTCCCTTCCCCTTTCTTCTCTTCTCTCTCTCTCTCTCCTCTCCCTTCGGCCTTTTTCCAAGCGGACGAGCAGTTCAGTTCACTTTTCCCCTTTTCATACTTATTTCTATTTCCCTTTTGCTTGCCTTTTTCTCACTGTTTTTCATCGTTGCTTTCCTTCTGCTGCTCCATTCTCCATCCCCCTTTAATTTTCATCTTTCCACCAGTAATTGTCTGTGTCTGTGCTCTCTCTCTCGTTTCTTTGAATATGTTGAATGTGTCTCGAGTAATTTCATTCGAATTCGAGCTATACAATTTCATTTTCAACAACAATTCGCTTACCTCATTCATAACCTATCTTCCCTACTTTCAGCCTTTGTCCGTCGTGTGCCGTACCTAATTCGGCCAAACCATCTGTCAAAATTCCCACCGCACTCAACAACGCGAAAATGTCATCGGGCGGAGGAACGCCGAGGAAATTCAGCGAGAAAATCGCCATTATGGAGAGGAAGCAGAACGAGGATGTGAATCAGTTCGAGGACATAATGCGAGAAGTCAGGTCGATCACCACGATCACACCTGGAGCTGATCCGAACAATCTGCAAGGAATGCCCATTCAAGCTCCTGGCGGACTGCATCCGGGACAATGGCCTCAACTCGGAGGCAGTCTTCCCAACGTCCATCAATTACCATCCTACCAGCAGCATCAGCAACAGATGATCGATCCCTGGTCAGCTCCACACCCTTCTTGGGGTCCCATTCCTGGGCCAGGCTACCCAACTCCTCCTCACATGATGCGCGGAGCCGTACCACCTCCTGTCGGCCCTGCAGGTCATCGTTCGAGATCTCCCGAGCAACATGCCAGTCATTATCATCCGTATGGCGGGCGTGGCCAAAGAAGTCCTGACCGAGTTCCACCCCTTCATCCTTATTACCCCACTAATTATCCCCAAGCACCTCCTTCACATGGTCTTCTGCCGCCAGATCATTGGACACAGTGAGTCAATTCCTTTGATTTGTTTTTTTGTTGGCAATATGTGATTTATCTGACACATCATTTGCTCAGTATAATCTCTTCTACTTTCTTCGCCGGGTCACCTGCCCTTGACTCCATAAAGCGCGCATTTTATAGCTGCTTGATAGGCGCACTTCGTCTATACTGTCTTATCGATGCAGCAAGGAGTGGGTGGAAGCGACGCGCGTTGACATTCTCATAATATTTTCTCTCATTCTACATAAATAATGTTGGGAGTTGTGCTTTGCGTTTGTTTGATTTGTTTTGATTTGCATTTTCCTTTTCCTATTTCACACCCGAATGAAATCATGCTCTTTTTTCTATGCATTTTCGTATCGGAATAGGAGCGCCCGCGCGTGTTGTATCGTTGTATGCATTTGATAGGGATTATTGTCTGCTGGGGCCGTAAAAAAGAAGGCAAGATTCCGATAAGAAGGGAGCTAGAATCGATTCGATTCGTTCTGACTGATGACTGATTGGAGGAGAACTGTGCCCGTACTCATAAACGCATCGGGAGCCTTTCCGATGCGTTTATGAATACGGGAACTGAATTCGTAGGGCGCGATAGGCTCTTCTATTGCACGAATTGCCTTGTTTGTGTCGATGTGCCGAGGCAGGGAAAAGGACGATTATCTCGATTATGGAAAGGGGAGGGGAAGGAAACAGAAACAGGGGAGGAAAATGGGGAAAGTTTAGAGGATTAAATTGTGTCGCCTGAAATAGAGAAGGGAATGGAATGGGGAAGGAAGGAAAGGGAAGACTTGCATTCCACAAGGCTCATTCCATTCGATTGCACTCTGCATTCTCCTCGTGGCACATTAGTAAGTCCGATTCTGTCATATCGGATGATGAGAATGAACTGGAGAGGATTGGATTAGCAAGGCATCCACAGCGTCTTCAGCACTCGAACTGTATCTCTCCTCCAGCAGCTTTGTTTGTTTTCCAGCGTATTTTCCCTCATCTCGCGCAGTTTTTGAGACGGTTTTTTGCCACGATACAGACACGTGCTTTGACGTTATTTTGATTTCCATTTGAAAGGAAATTCAGCTCAGCCCATTTTCGGCGGATATTTTTACTATAACCTTAGATGCGTGCGTACTTTAAAAGGCTTTCTAAGCTACGCTCTGCTATAGTGTAAGATTAAAAACTCATTACTGTGGTGATAAAATTGCTAAAAATAACGAGTTTAAGTCAATTAGCCAGCTGAAATGTTTTCAAGAGTAGTTACTCAATCTGTCTGAATTCTCTATGGATCTAGAGACTTTGTTGGGTCGATCCGTTTTGGTATTATTTCTTCGGAAGGGATGCAATCTGTTTGTGTTTCAATCTGGCTTTTGACCTGTTTCCGGCAGCCTTCCACTTTTTTCTGTTGCATTCTTGAATAATCATTACCAGCTGGAATACGACACCCGATTGGATTAGCATTGAGATTCTGGTGATCCGCTGCACATGTGCCTCTCGAGTCCTCCGTCCTGCATACAAATATCTCCTCTTCTATTGCCTATTGTTGTTATCTTTGTCTCTTCACTTCCCGCTTTTCTCTTCCACAAACTCCGGCGAAAGCGGCGCGCTCTGGCAGTAATAGAAAATTGCCTTGGGTCTCATTACACGAGGATTCAGACACATTCAGCACTCTTCCAACTTCTAGCATTCTTGCATTCTGCCATCAGACCAAAAGCTCACAAGCCTAGGGGATTGTGCTTGAAGTGCTGCAGTGTGTTGCTAACTAGAAAATAATGCCTAGAATACAGAATGCAATACCACAAACGACCATTTTTGCTGCTGAAGTAATTGAAATTAGACGTGATGAATAAGCTCCGTACACTATGATGAAATTGAAGGTGATACCAGAACAGTGATGCTATGAAATGGGAAATCGATTTCCAAATTTCCATGACATGACTTTGAAGAAAACGTGATAAGATAAATTAGAAAAAGGGATTTTTTTTCAATTTTAAACTTCTCACACACCTAAATATCGTTTTTCTTAAGATATGTTTAGAGCATGGTTGAAAAAGCAAAAAAAATATTGTGATCATCATTCCAAAAATAATACGCATGAGATTTTAACGATCTCCCTTTCTATATTTACTCATACGCAACATTTGATTTCATATCTGATGACATCTTACAAAATAAATTATGCTTGATCGTCACATGAACGAAAACAGGTCATCTCTTTGTAACGTACCTTTCTGCGCAATGAGTTCGGTTCGTCCATACAGCATTCATTAAATTACATTTGTTGCTGTATCATTTCCCATTTCATCATGTAACTGCTCTACAGGAAATTGCATCCATGATTTCTGCAGAAATGAAACTATCTTTTGCAAGGACTAGAACTAAGCAAAAGGATCCAGCCAAAATGGGGGTCAAGCTAAAGTGTCGAAGTGAGAATGGAAGGGGAACATTTCAATTTCCTGTTCGGTGGACTGCAACAGCCTTTGTGGAACCTCGACTAAACTCCTCTTTCAGGGCCTCTCTTTTCAAGCCCTGGCAATGGATGCCATGCGTCGTTTCTTTTTCCTCTCCTCGTTTTGCATAATTTATATGACTCTCTTTGAGTTGTTCCTTCCAAATTTGCCACAATTCTCCCGGCCTTTCGCTCTGCTCCCTCACGTGTGCATTGCTTTCCTGCCTTTGCGAATTCACAACCAGGAGACTGCCGGCAAGGCTTAGAATTCGTTTTTGGACTAAATAAAAGTGGGGGGATAAAGAAGAGTATCTGGGAGATTAGCTTCTAGCCATAGACAGATCGCTTTCTGCCTACTAATCTGTTGTTTAGATTAAATGCTCTAAATTTATCAGCCATTATTTCGCTAATTCGCTTGAAATTTGAGTAGAACTTTGCGCATTTGGACCCAGAAAGAGCCATTTCCCTAATTGAAAAGATTGAAATTTCGTTGAGAAAGAATTCAGGCGTCAAGTTGCGAGTTAAGTTAGCTTGTTTCCCGTTTAAATTTCCATTTTCAATCCCGCCCTTATTCTCTCACATGGTCTAGCACTAATGCATACTCCCACCCCCATGCTTTAACAAATCCCACAATAGGCAGATCTTCGATCCAATATTTTTAGACTTTGAGATTAGCAGAGTGATTATTGCCAGCTTGCCTCGACTCAAGATTTTATATTGTGTCAAATATGCCCAAAATCCTGCCCATAAATTCCCATTTCTTCATTTCTTGTGAAAAGAAAATGTAAAGTGCGGACTGGACAGAGACGGATAGAATACAACGGAATGATTAGCAGTACACTAGAAGAACACATCATAGAGGAAGCTAAGTCTAGGGAAGGGGACGGGATTGCAAAAAGTGTGAAGAGAGGAAATAGATATAGGCAGAAGCAGAATATATTAGAAGGAAGGAAGAAAGGAAAGCATAAAATATGCAGAACCAATCAATGCCTGTGCCTCTTCTGTCTGCAGGTGTAACCGAAACGCATCCTATCCTCTTTTCTCTATGCGAATCTAATCAACTGATTCACAATGCAAATTCTGGATTTGTGTGAGAGCCTTTAGGAATGTCTTGCTTTTCCACAATTATGATGCCTTGATTGCGTCAATTAGCTCATTACAAATCTGCCTTATGACGAGTCGGATATCGTTGAGCAATAATTTGTAGGTCGAAATGATATATACAAGAGAAGGAATTTTCTTGTAAAAATTTTAAGATTTCAACACATTTCTGAGAGAAGCCTATAATTTTCTCAGCTTGGCGATGACAATTTCATTTCGGGGAAAGAACTGAAATACACAAAGATAAAGTCTATCCAGCGCATGTATCATTGCGCATAAGTTTTTAATATTGCCTCACTCTTTCTTTCGAGTAATAAATTTTCAGTAATCTAGCATATTGGCGGATTTTAGTCTTTATTATTGTTTTCGGGCAGCTATAAGGCAAGTGAGGGCAGGAGACCTATCAAAGACCTTTTTAGGTTCAAAGGGAAAGAGACAGAAGCTGTGAATTGAGCTCCTAGAGTGAATGAATAAGTCTAGGTATGAAGGGAAAGTTGTAGCAAATCTCCTCCAACTAACCTGAAATCCTGAATCTGTTCGCTACAAAATGCTTATTGTTAATGTGCAATTAGCCTTCGGACTATACTGCTACGAAATTTGGCGTGAGAGAAAAAAGTCACGACTGAATTTTGAGAATTTCGTCTAGGAAAAATATATTAAAGTACAAAAAACAAATGGCATGAGAAAATGTCAGATAAAAATGTGTGATCAAACTATTTTCCTATTTTCAGAATCAATCGAGCTCGATCCGACCCCGCAATCCATCATGGCCAGGTTCCTTATCCAATGGTCAACCCACCACATTGCATGGTAATTGAAGATATTTATAGTTTCGATACTTTTAGATTGATGAGAAATCTGTGAAAACTTATTCGAATTATTTACAGTGGTGAACAAAAGTTTGGACACAAGAGTGATTCATTAACATCGATCGAAACACAGTTTTACTCTGAACTAATTTGAACGAAATTCGACACACTTATCGTAAATAAAGTAAACTAACGAGGGGTGTTAACAATAGTGTGTGTACAATGGATCTTGCTCAAAATAGGTAGGAAAGTCAACTCGAGTACGCTGATTGCGAATATCATGTTGAAAAGTGCTCACAATGCTTGCTGTTTCAGGATTTTCCATCAAGATTAGCTTCTTTCTTTGTTACTTTGTAAAATTCAAATGCAAAATTAGCTTACATCGCGAAACGAGCATTGATATTGTCATTATTCGCTGCAGCAACAAAGAGTAAGAAAGGAAACTTCGATGCCAAATCCTGGAATCAGGGTGTACGGGGGACACTTTTCAACATGATATTCGTCATCAGCGTACTCGAATTGACTTTCCTACCAGTTTTAAGCAAGATTCATTGTACATGCACTGTTCACGCTCCCTGTAAATGTTTAAAATTTCAACGGAAACAATTCAAATAGCTTATTGGGAGGTCGATTTAAAATATTATGATTGTGTTCAAACTTTTCACCGCCGCTATAATTCGAAAAGTAATATAAGAAAAGGCATGAGGAAATGCGATGAGAATATTTTCACTTCGAAAATTCAATTCCGATAGTGCTGGCCTGGTAATTTCAACATTGGCATCAGAATAAGATTAATCTCAATTTAATTTCGACTGTAATATAGAATTTTCGAAATTTTAAGTCACGATTTCGATTCTAAATCTTCAAAAAATTTACTTCGACCATCTCTGGTGTAATTCTGACATTTTCAAATAGTAAATAGCATAAGCTAACTGAAGCAAATTTGTTTAAATTTCAGCCCGGACCATCAACAATGCCTTCGTATGGACCTCCTGGGTCAATTCCAACCTCGATGGGCCCTCCACAAGGCATGCCAAATCAGGGAGGAATGCCTCAGCAGCAAGGTTCCATTAGCACATCTCCACTGCAATCCCCCATGGCACACATGTCGCTGCAGAGTTATGGGTAAGCATTATTATCTGCAAGAAAAAGCGCTAATTATTTCTTTGAGGTCTGTTTTTCTTATCACACTTACCTTTTCTATGTTTACTGATAATCAAATGTTTTCCAATAGCTTCAAATTGCGAAACAAGATGATTAATCTTCCAATTTATTCCGAATTCAGGTATCCGACAAACGGTGGAAGTCCAACGATGCAGTCTCCAATGGGCAGTCCTCTTGGATCGTCTCTGATGTTAGATGAGAGAACCACTCCAATGATGGAGCTCAGTCCGCCCGGGTTGCATGAACCTAATACAGTAACAGTCTTTCAGTTGATATCAAAAAATAGTTACATTCTAGGCCGGTAGTTTGCCGAATCTACAGCAGGTCCAATCTAATAATCCTCCAACTTATTATCATCAAACAGTCGGTCAACGTCACTCGACAGGTACCATTAATTATTGAAAGAAACTCATTTGAGCCTGGCAATATTTGGTATTTCAGGCGCTTGTGGCCCTCGACTGGTTCCAGGCCCGATGCTAACCCCGGAATCTCAATCAGCACCGACTTCGCCACATAACAACTTGGATCCAAATCAACAACCGCAGTGGCCGGCCACAAGGTAATTTTGTGGATGATTTATCTTACAGTAGCTGCCTCGTGAAGATCAATTTGATCTATATTATTATTACCCTGCATTTCGTCATGACAGATAGAGGCATAAAATAAAATTAATTCAAAATCCAAAACAGGTCATTCTAGAGTAAGATTCTTCTTCGATTTCGAACCAGACGTTAATACGTCCCTCAGAAACCACCAAAGGTTTCGGTTGTCAATAAATCGAAATTGCGGTTTAGCTCATCCTTTTTCCACCGTTTGATATAATCATCAGATACTCTAAATAGTCTACTACACTTTACAATATTTTTCTAATCGTTGCAAAAGAACTATAAATGAAATTTGACATTGTTATGAGTTCGTTCAAAATGTTTATCAGTTATTGCGCATTATCGGCCATCACATAAACACTAAGTACTAAAGAATAGCTGCAGAATTTGACGTAAACTATGGCACATTTTGTCACTGAAATTTGAGAACAGCAGCATGGACTGTAATTTTTCGAAAGTTGATTACGACATTTGGATAAAATAGAATTTATCGATGCAACAAATATTCAATGCTTGCATTCCTTTTAAACTAACAATGTAAAACTTATATTTGACATTATATATCGCTGCAGAAGTTCAATTTTATATCCTTTTAAATTGAGAAATGTTGTAGCATTTATCATTTACGCTTCAAAAATAGCTCAATTTAATTTCCAATATTTTGACCTTTTATACTTTTGAGTTAGCTTTCCAATTGAAAATGAATATGTTCGCATTTTCATTTTCTCATCAAATTTATCCTCCGAAAGTGCGGCTTCATCTCTTTCCCTTTCTCATTCGGTTTTGAGTTGCATCGAGACAAAGAATTGCGAGAAATGAATAATGCAGCCAAAGCGATGCATAAATAATTCCCTCTGCTCATTCAGTCATTCAGGACCAGTTTCCATAGATAGAAAACTTATGAAGAGGAATAAGACCACCGCGCAAATTTATAAATCACACATTCTATCTGGATTTTCGGAGAAAAGAGCTTCATCGACTATAGTCTACAAATTCTTTTCAATAGAAAATGAAAGAATGAAAAAACTAACTTGAAAGATAGAATAATTTGATCAGCTTTCCAAACTAAATAACGAAATTCGGAAACTTATGAACGAGTTTCGATAGTTCTGGAGATTTTGGGATCCACTACATTCATGCTTCCAACAATAAGCAATTCACGCTCGAATATAATGATGCCTTAATTTAGGACCTATTCGAACTCGCCCGAATCACTGGACATTCCGAAAGTTGTACTGACGAATCCAGAAGGAGCCCTGGGTCAGCACCTGGAGTGTTTCAACGATCTGCACGACCTGACCCTCGATGCGAATGATATGAACATGCTCTGCAACGGCTCATCGTCCAACGCAGTCGACCCGGTTCACGAACCGCAGTTACTTAACTAGCAACCGATTGCTTGACTGTTTTGTTGTTACGCAACATGACAATATTTGACTGATAGGTACCTTTCTTACTTTAGACGAAAGATATCATTTGAAAAGTATCTATGAATTGTAAATGACAGTATCTCCCATTCTTTCGACATATCATTTGAACGTTTCAGTTTCAGTTTCAAGTATCTACATTTGTAGATGGCCATGTTTGTGGGAGTGATTTTGGATTTTCGATGTGCGAAACCTTATCTTCTCTTTTCTGCTTACCTCCCCACTTCCCTACTTCCCATCCCTTTACAATCCCAAGCTGTGTCTCCTAATTTTTCTCTGAATTCGATTTGGGAGTTTAAGGATATAAATAAACGCACGCTGCCATGAGCTCCTCTTATTACTTTAACAACAAGTTTTCAAGGATAATTGTAAATACTTCAATATAAGGCATACATGTAGGCATCTATTAATGAGAATGCAAATAGGACATTTGGGTGCCACTACTTATGCGCACATTATTTGTTAGAATCAAATGAGTTTGGATAGCAATTTTGATTCTGGTAAGTAGTGTGTCACATTCTAAGGATAGCTCCATAAACGCCGTTTTCATCGTTGTTTTCAATAAATCTAGGCAAATATTTCTTCAAAAATTACTTATGTTATAGACTCGATGTTGACCATAACCTCAATGATTTTATCGGACTTTCTATGTTTGGTTGAAAATTTCTAATGTTAGCAGGATATTGGTAATCGAATGGAAACTCAGTGATTTATAAATTGAATTGAACTATTTCAAATTGATGATTCGGTCCAATTATAAATTTCTTGCAATTTTTCATTTAAGCTATTGCAATCGACTCTTTACTCCAACCGTTTATTCCCGAAGAATTGCTGCAATAGTATTACCAGATTCGGAAAATTGTCAAATTATCGCATTTTTATCTTGAATTTCGTTTATTTGCATGATTAATTTTCCACATTTTATGCCAGATAATATTGCCTAAAATGATTATGTACAGCTCATTTCTGTACATATTCATCCCGTCAAACCCTCATTCGATATCTCATTTCCCCACAAGATTCATCTGAACTTATCAACTTTTCATTTCATTTTCAATTTACAGAATTGTCATCGAAATTATTATTCCTGAATTTCATTTATTTCAATGTCAATTTCTGAATTCTTTTAATTCACCTCACTCATAACTTTTGCCTACTTTCCATTTCTAACATAACATGTGTTTCACCACTCGATTCATAAAGTAAGTATTTGTCTGAAAATTTGATTATGAATCCCACAAAATTTGCATGTTTGCAATCTACGCGTGTTCTTGTAAAATATTTCTGGTCAAAAGAATGAAATAAATAATTGTAATCTCTGATACAAATATAATAGTCGTACTATTTCTAATCTAAATACCATTTTGAGCATATTTATTTATCATATCATTATTAAATTAGGCATGACTTATCACAGAGTTCACTGATAGCTTTACCAGAGCAACTGATAAAATAAACAAGGCGATAAAATAACCCGAGATAACGGTATCAACATTTCCTCAATTTCGATAAATTACTAAATTATTAGCTTTCTTTAAATTAAATCAAAATTTGAATAACTTGAAATACAATGAAATGCTTACATTTGCTATAAAACTAGCACTAGTTATTACTGATATTTTGAGGCATAAAATATTGCATCGACTCTTCTTTATAAAGATAAATAAATTTTTGATGATATTTTGAGGATAAATGAAAATACAAATATTTTTGTGACGACTATATGATGATGATAGTGAAGCAATATGGAAAAAGTAAAATTCGTATACTATTTTGTAATTTTTGGGTTTTTTACTGTTTACAAATTGCTTGGCGAGTCGTCGATAATTCAATTGATGGTCATAGTTTGAATGGAATTCATAAGGACTTCCCTGTGTTTGCGTCTCACTTCCTCCTGTCTGCGTTTCAATGCAGCTCGGAAATGCTCGAACAGGGGCTTGAAATTCAGCTTCGGTTTCGACGTTTGCTGGCTGTCACTGAAAATCATCAGTGAGACGACATTCTCCTTTACAATTCAAAAAACTTTTGAGTGCTTTCGTTTCATAATCAGGTTCGATGCAATCTCATTTGAAGAACGCATGTAGGACCCTCATTAATTTCTGACAGACGATTATTTTTGAAAATTTATGAAAGATAGACGAGATAACATTTTCTACCTTCATTTTATAAAGGCGAAAATCTAACGAAGGAAATTTCAGGAAAAAAAATAATTCTAAAAAATTACCCTAGCGTAGTGAGTGCAGGAATAGCTTGAAGTCGCTTGTGAAGAGTGTTGAATGCGTCTGACTGAGGCAGCAACATGAGCAGTGCAGACAGGACTGTGCACAGGCTCGGCTGGTGCTGAGCACAAAGCATGTCCATTCGAACATCTTAATCACAAGAATCAATTATACAAACTATATAAGGCATCCAAAAGACTAACATGCAAGAACAGGACTCTCCAATAGATTGACGAGTTTGTCGATTTCTATAAGAATGTCCACTGTCACGTCCACCTGAAAATGATTTTCTAGAAGTTCTAAAGCTATGTGATAAAGATAGAAAAAATAGTGCAATTTTACCAACCTTGGATAAATCGAGCGCGATTTCAGCAGCCTGTTGATAGTGTTGAGAAAGAAGACAGAGGCCGAGCAGGGAAATCGGTCGATGGCACCAGCAACGGAACACGCACTCGAACAGAGAAATTGAGTCCTGGAAGCATCAATCATTGACAAATTGTAAGAAAAAGGTTAATGAAAGAATAGTAAGGGATTGCGACTTTTCGACATCAAGAAATCTCCAATATTTTAGGTGCAAAATTTTGATATCTTTGACACTACTCCTAAAAGCATAATCACGATTTTCGATGAATGATTTAGAAAAGGAGTAATTTCATTTTTCTTCGAACTTATAGAAAAATTGACTTGAAAGAAAAAAATGACCTTGTCTTCCAGTTCCCTGAGTCGATCTCGCAGAATGAACAGCTCAGTTGCAGTGAGCAGAACGCTGTGCAGCATCGATACAACGCCCTGCAAGAATAAAATATAAAGAAAGAGATTCTTCAAAATTACCTGAATAAAGCTGACATTGGCCTCTTTCTCCAGCAAAATGCAGAGAGCTCTGTAAATGAGCGCTGGCTCGAGGAGAAGACAGAGTTGTCTGAAGCAGAAGGATTCAGCAAAGAAAATTGTGAGTATATCGTTCGGAATGTGCGTACATCACTTTATAGACGACTATTATTTACTTGAATTACTTCTTTTCTACTCAATAAAAATAACTCCGAATTTGAGAAAGAAAACACTGCTCGGTCCATAATTTCTTGCCAACTTTCAAAGAGGTTTCTAAATTTCTTTCTTTCCCTAGACTGATCAATAATGAGTTATACGATTATGATAATCAAGAATAGGAATCAGCAATTTTTTGGGAGAAAACTGGAGTCATCATTTTTTTTTTAATTTGGAAGATATGGTCTTTTGAAGAGGGAGTAACCATTTTTGGAGTAATTTTTCAAATACCGTTCTTTCTCATACCAGTAAAATTATTTGAATCCGGACAGAAGCTTATTATAATTTGGGCCACCATCTCAATATCAAAGAGCAAAGAATTCTCTTGAAAGGTTCAATTTTATATGATTTTAGTCATTGTTCATATCCCTCTTGCCATATGGTTATGCATTTTGACTGCTTGAAACCATGTCGTTCACCTCAAAGATTAATTTCACTGTGGCAAGTGATGTTCATGGGATAATTACTGTAATATTAGGTCTACCTAAGTTTCTTCTATGTGTCTCATTGCTTGACTTCTCAACTCACTCACACCGCGGTAAGGGAGCGACGTTTTCCAAAATTATCGAGGATTGAGAAACTCCCGCTGGTAAACTCCTATTCAAAAGAGATAAACTAAAAACCAATTGTGGGTTCAATAATGGGAGATTACTTAAATGCCATAATGTAATTTTTTTTTAATCGATTTTTCATCATTCAGTGAAAAGGCATGCGAATAAAATATCGAACCCTGAAATTCACCCCTTCATATTTTCCTTTGTTAAAATACTATAATCAACAGCTAAATGGTTGAAACACCACATACCGTATGCTAAGTTAGTGCCCTACAATATACCAAAACTCTTTCGGTATTAACCCGAGCAAATATTAAGAAACTTTGAACAAACAAAAGGTGGCAAGAAATTATGGGCCGACTCAATCAATAAACTTAAACAAACCTGATAATCAAAACACCTCTTTCGTTGAGCAGAGCGGGGTCTTCTCGGAACATCTCCAGCAGACTGATTGTGAATTTTATTAGATACGGGGAAATTCCATCCAGCTGAATATAAGAGACTTTAAAGGATAAAGGATCATTCTTTGTCGAGTACTTGTTTGAGCGTATCGTCTCCCAAATTGAACGAGCCCAAATCGACCTGATAACTGTCGCTCTTCGACTGGCAAATGTTCGACAAAAGTTGCAAATCCAAAAGTAGCACCTATAAATCAGTTAATAAGGATGGAGGATAAACTAGCTATTCAGGAAGCTATTGATAAAAATACTTGAAAGACCAGGTGGATGTCATGTTTTTCATCAAATCCAAATGTTTCGCTTACGAACAAAGATAACAACTTTTTAGAAAAAAAACCTCATCCGAAGTGTCCGAGAGCATGGTGAGCAGAACAGGGAAAATGCGAGACATATGCATGAAAAGCTGAAAATTGGGAATTGTACCGAGCGCAAGGAAAATGACTAACCTTAGCGGGATGTGCCGTGTGGAGATTGCGGATCCAGATGAGCACGGCCAAGCGAGTGTCCCTGTGCTCGTACGTTATGTGCTTCAGAAGAACGTCTGCAAATTAGTCGTTTTAATAAAATTTCATAACATCGTCATCAGAAATTGAATGGAATTCAGGTTTTTAACAGCTGGAATTGAAATGACTGGTCTAAATTATATTCGAATCGTAATTTCGACTAATCTCTAATTTATGATTTCCACTGCTGTACCAAAAATTCTTTGGTGACTGAATCTGATAATAATGAAGAAATAAACCAACCGATAATGTGATCCATGGTCTGCTGGTCGACATCTGATTTCTCATTCACCAGGGCGAGCAGATGTTCGTTGACGGTTTTAGCTGAAGAATGAAATTTCAAACTTTCTGAAAATAGATAATTCGAACCCTTCAAAGAGTCATTGTTGAGTGCAGGCAGAATGGCAGTCAGATAGGAAGGAATGTAGACCACGAAGTTCGTCTTGTACAGTCTGAAAAGTAAAAAAAACGAAATTAAACTATCCAGAACAAACTTACTCGACAAATTCGTCCATCCAAATGACTGCCAATTTCCTGCTGAGAGACGGCTCATTCTCGTGTGCGTGTGCGATTAGCACGTTTACCAGCTGCTTTTTGTCTGCCTGAATGAAATAAAGTCTATAAAATCACAAAAATTAGAATAATTGAAATTTGAATATAAGCTAGACGTTTTCCACTTTCATCAACTCTTACAGTTAGCCTGAACTCTGTATAATCTGTCAAGTACTACCATCATAATTTTGAGATTTACCAAACTTCAAGGCTACTGAGTATAAGGAGAAAAAGCTGAAAAGTTGGTGGTAGCCGTTGTGGTGGAGAATTATACAAAATCCTCTAGATTAGTTAGTGGTTGAAATTTTCAAAAGGTGCATAGAAATCAATAAATTGAAAAAAAATCAGGATAAAAAATTCATGAAACTACCTCACTAATAGCATCTGGAGTCTTCCTGAGCATAGCGAGGAACTGTCCCAGAACAGTCTCAGTGACATCCCTGACCCCCGGCTGCTGGTCGCCCAGCATTTTGAACAGACCGTCTGCCACTTCCGACAGGTACGGGAGAATTGAGAAGGATGGAGTCGTCAGCATTGTGTTCAGCTGAAAATAAGAGGTAAAATTAATCTTCTAGCTACAAATTTCTCGTATGAATTTTATTGAACTTTTCGAGCCACGAATTTATGCTTCCACAAAAATAGGAAAAGTGCATTTCAACGGAATCAATTTGATTATGATTTGCTTCACCATATTATAAACATAAATTAAAAAATTTCTCACCCAAGATACGATGAATCTCCTATTGGAGCTGACTTGGATATAGATCTTTTCGCGAATCAGAGACATTAGATGAGCCACGTCGAAGTTGTCTGATGAAACCACTATGTCCTGAACAAGAAAAATCGTCTCAATCATTTCTTTGCAAATAAATCGAACTATCCCATGCAGTTGTCGTTTACTTTTCGGCAAAAATATTCTTCATTTTCAGCTTGTCAAAAAGATGTGATCTCTAGATTTTTGCAAGATATGTATCTCCCCTAAATGACCCACCATAATCAATCGATCGAGCAGCTCTGCACCCCCTCTCACATTCTGGTCTGTGTCAGCGGAAAGCTGAAATTGAAATAGTTCGCAAAATAATTGAAGCAATAAGATTATTACTCTCCACAGAACATCGAAGATTTGCTCGAAATGAGGGAGAATTCCCTGCTTGCAGATTTTGCAGATGTTGTACAGCGACTGAAGATTTGTTGAAATGTGAAAATCTTGTGTAGAAGAAAATGGTGTACCTCGCAAGCATAGTACCGAACTCGCAAATCTGTATCGGAGAAGCAGGTGAGTGCCGGCTCCAGAAGCTGTCTGGCGTACGCAGAGGCGTGCTGAAAATGTTCAAAATATGAATTAAAGAACAATTCGATTTCATTTTCACAACTTTCCAAGTAAAATCTCCGCGAATGATCGGATCAGAAATTTCAGAAGTACGAAAATTTAGGAGTTTTAATTCGAAATCTATTCCGAGCCGAATTGGAACTCAAATGGTTTAGTTCGATTTCAGAAAACCATCTTTGATTAGTTAGGATTTTCCATAAGATTTCAAAAATAAGGAATAGGAAAAATGCTCACCTTTCCCATAGCGATGGCAGCAGCAGCTAGGCCAATGAGCCCTCCCTTCCTGGTGTGAGGATTGCCAGCCATGGCCAATTCCGACAGCACTGCGAGCAGTTTGTCCAGTTGGGTCAGTTGATTCGAAGCGTACAAATCACGAACTTGTCTGCAAACGACACAAAATTAACTCGATTCTAAAATTCAACTTCAATAAATTTTTCAATTTCTGCAATCTTAGAAAAATACGTGCGTTCTTTTTAGAATTTGACAGCCAAGTTTCAATAAGTCGTGAAACTTCTTTTCTATGCATTGAAGAACCAGTGTCATACTCTGACTGAGTTTTATTTTTAAACCACCACAATTTTTCTTCTTATAAAATAATTTTAGTTCAAAAGAAAAAAATGACGAGCAAATATCGTCGAACCTTTCAATTTCGAGTGCAGCGGCCTTCCTCTTTTCGTACAGCTTGTCGGTGAGCTGCTTGACGAGTGCTGGCGAGAGAGGTGCGTACTGATTCTCCGACATTTTGCTGCCCTCCCCGGCTGAAAACACCATCAAATCACGGAACGCAATAGAGCTACGAAAATTGAAATTCTGAAAAATAGGAAAAAATATCCACGACTTTGAACAGAAGCTTTACCCATTGAAAGAGCACTGGGTTTATGCAGTACTTAAAATAGTGCGGGTAAGGAAACTCTCAAAAGATGTTCTTTTACACACACCGATCCTACATTTCAAGAGATAAAGCTCGAAAATTTGTGATATGTGATTTACATTTCCCAACGAAACAATGTGAAGCATTCAAAGAGTGCACATTCTGCAATGCAGACAGATATTTCATACAGTAATTCAACTGCATTCGCTTTCAATTCTAACCAGCCAAAAATTTTCAACTTTACTACTAAAATGAAAATGAAAGAATTCTACATGAAAAAAT
The DNA here is from genome assembly GCA_002287525.1 of Diploscapter pachys. Taxonomy (NCBI): domain Eukaryota; kingdom Metazoa; phylum Nematoda; class Chromadorea; order Rhabditida; family Rhabditidae; genus Diploscapter; species Diploscapter pachys. Next base: position 83,105 of record LIAE01007250.1, read on the forward strand.
CGAGTTTCGAATAAATTATCCGTAAAATCAATATGAAGATATGGAAAATCGATAAAAGTTGAATCACAAACGCGTTGCGTAGAGCATAAGGAAAGGGCATTGCTCAGTAGTTGTAGTAGACCTGGAAATAAACGCGATTAAAAGTTTATCACCAAGGTGATAAGTATTTCGGACTTTTAGAGGACTCATCGAGATCCGCTTTCAGTGATATCACTGTTGATAGATAATCGTAGGGAATATGCATACGATTATGAAAATCGAAACGTGCATTATTTCATGAAAATTTATTTATGCATATTGAAGATTAGGCTAATGATTAGAGTCGAGTATTCAAAATTCAGTTTTGAAGGACCAGTAATAAAATTCGAGAAATTATTATTTATCCGAAACTTAAAAAATTTTTTCACTTTGAAGTGTTAACGACTCTGATCAATGACAAGCATACTTTTCCAAAAAAATCACATTGTAGCACCGTTTTCACATCTTTTCCAAATACAAAAGAATAAAACGTAAAATAAAAATCTTGAAAAATACCTGAAGATGCCTTGGGATGTTGGCAGGTTTGTGGAAGATGGAGAAGAGCAGTGATAGATCGACTATGTTGTAGTCGTTCCTCTCCATGAATCGATTCACCTCACCCAGCAGAGAGGAATACAGGGACTCGACAGCTTGGAATGTCACCTTGCTTTGGATCATTCCTCAATTACAATCATTGTTTCAGAAATATTCAAAAGTATTACTTCTTTCCTCCTGTTTCAGATTGAGGAGAGCAGCGTCCAAATCGAGAATTTCCCTGAAGAAGGCCTGCTGGTCGTACAGATTCTTCGTCGTGTACTGAAATTTAACATCATTCAATTCATTTTGATATCTTTTTCAGTCGTTTCTTTTTAGATTATTTGAAACAGTAGACAGAAATCTTGGTATTCATGTTTCTGTCATCTCTGATAAATAGAACCGCTGAAAAATGGACATGACCAAATTTTAAGAAATATTTTTATGCACATTTCTGATTCCACAACCAGTAATGAAGGATTTAACCCTTGTACTTTCATATCTGCGCGAAGTCATGTTCTCCTCCTCTCCTTACTCTCATTTTTCCCAATTATTGTTAGAAAGCAAGCAAGTGTTTTCAAATACGAGAAGATATGAAAATTTAGACTTCTTGAAAATTGGTGCTGGTGGTGTAGTGGTAGTGTACTACATTCTAAAGGGGTTGTAATCCAACATGCGTTTTTTCTCCTAGGTTCGAGTGATCCAAATTCGCTCGGACTTTATTTGGGGGACGCTACAAGAAAACGGTAGTGTTGCTTCTAACTATGCACGTCCACTGCTATACAACCGGCACGGAAGTGGCACTACCACAATTTTGCTTAGTTGACATTTTTCTATGAGTTGTATATGCGGAATAACCATTTGTTTTTCAAAAGTCATATTTGATGCCGGTAGCTTAGTGGTAGTGCGTTACATGTTAATTAGCTTGTAATTATAAAATGCGTGGGTTACCCGTCAAAATGATTCAAAGAAATTCAAATAACATTCTGATCTTCTCAAACGCTACAAGAAAAGGCGATTTTCTTCACTTCTCACACTATCGCATTTCACCGACATCAGAGGGTAGTTGCCACATTTTTGGGATGAAATACCAAATTTACATATCCTAATTTCGTCTCTATTAGTTATGATTTTAAATTGAATCAAAAGATGACATATCCCCTCCTGGCCACTTTAATTTTTTCCTGAGTTGTCAGTATAAAATGAGACATTCAAATTAAATTTTCTAGAACCACCTCTAGATTAACTACGCACTATCATCGTTGTAAAATTTTAGGCTAAAACCCAAGTATTACCTCTTTTCTGAGTACTCCCGACAGACATTTAGGGCATTCCAGGCCCTCTGCAAACCATTTGAGAGTGTGAACTCGAGTGTGGAAATTGCACGTATCGTCATCGCATCTAAACAGTCTTGATAGAAATTGTAAATTCAGATCCAGATTTTTATCAATACTGAGGGATAATATTGGTAAAAATGAATCGAATTTTGAAATAAAGTCCTCAAATTGATTTAATTTTTCAGAACGATAAAAAGCCTCACTTGAAATCCGACATGAGATGTTTCTCGATTAAAGAGGAGAGGAGATTTGTGAAGTGATTGATGACGAAATTGGAGTGATTGGCCAGCAGAGTGAAGCAATGCGGACACTCCTCCAGGGACAAACGGGCTGGCTCCTGAAATGGAAATGATTAATTGGTTAATCATTTCCTTATTATGCATTTTTCTGAAATTATTCAAAACTTTACGCTGCAAACGTAGTTTTTAGCAAAAAGAAAAGAATAACGAATAAAAATGTACTGGTTTTAGGTTTTTGAACAATGTATTCTTCAGTGCTCAGCATAAAGATGAAACAAATAATTGAATAAAGAAAATTTCGTTCACCGTCTCAGAAGTGATGAGCGTGCTTCTGACAGAGATTCTGGCGATGCAGGTCGGATTTGGACAGTCGAAAGACAGATCCTCGCAGTTCGCGAAGTCGTTCCTGAAACGATATTCAAATTGCTCATTCAAAGAATAATTTCTCCTACTTGAATCTGTAATGGTGCATGTCGAAATCCGCGTCTTCATTCTCCTTTGTACTGCTCGCTGCAGCCGCGCGACGGTAGTTCGTTCCATCCAAGCCTAAACAATTTTTCATTTAAAAAATGGAAATGTAAGATATTTAGAGATCGGAATAAATAGCCTTTGTTGAGAAATACTCATTCCCTTTCCTTCCCACTCACCCACTTTTTATTTCCAGAATCTGAAGATTAACGAAAGACTCAAGAAAAATAGAAGAATGGAAAGAATGAATAGAAAAATCTAATGACGATGCATTATTATCATAGGACTCGAATTTTCTTCTAACTCAACACATTTCCAGAATAATTGAAAACCATGAACTTTTTCCTATAAAAAGAAATGATTCCCGAAATACTGGCCTCTCGAATGATTCGATAGAAATTTGAATTATGATGTAAATACCGAGTGCCACTGCAATTCTGACTGCATCCATTTCCTCGATTGGGGCGCAGAGTCGGGAAACAACTGGGTGGATTTGGTGAGACAGATAGTAATTGACATCTGCAAGCAACACACAGCGATTATTTTAAGAGAAGGAAATCTAACCAATTTTGAGATTGTCATTGTTCTCCATTTCCGTCCGATGATAAGCTCGCTGCATTGCACCATTACCTGTTCCGTCCTGAAAAGAACAGAATATGGACGATGAACTTTCGAAGAAAAAGTCAACGAAATATCTGGCGAGATAATCGAAAATAAGCCTGGCATAGGCAATAAGCAAGCATTTGTAAGATAAGATTTTATCCATCGATGAGAAGGAATAGTAATTTGAATAATTGAAAAATTTGAAGCAAAAATTCTGTATCATCATTGATATTTTATTAGTATCATATGCTAGAATTCCAATCAAAAATCAAAGAGTATTCTTACCTCACAAATGATGTACTCGACGATGTCGCCATGTCTGAGGCTGAATTTGCCCGAGGCATTGAGTCTGAGTGCCACGGCTGCGTGCGGCTGAGACTTCACATCTGCATACGACTTAGGGTCGCGGGTCAGTTGCTGAAAACAAAATACATTGAAATTGCATCATCTAGAAATCCCTAAAATGATGAGTAAAACGATGGACTCACCTCGGAAACATCAGAATTTATCAACTACTGACTTTGTTAAAAAGGTTAATTTTTCAAAATAAACTATCGGGAAAATCAATAAGAATTTCATTAAATCTTACAATTAGATGAAAAAAATCGAATTTTTCACTAATTTTTCGCACTATTGAATACAAAGAGAAAATTGAAACCCTAGGAATTAGCCAATACAAATTATTTTACCTTGGAAATCTGATAAACCTCGAGCGGAAGTTCATTTTTGTCAATCTTCTCCTTGATGTTCTTGAGTGTGTTCTCGATCGCCTCGTACAGATCGAATCTCTCCACGTTCGTGCTCAGCAGCAGATTTACTACCTCACTGAAAAGAAGAATAACCATTCACAATCAAAGAAAAAATTCTGGAATTTACATTTCTTGTAATGATAAAAAATGTTTCAAATGCAAAAAGAAATCTTATTCTAAATATTTTCGAGCACAAATTCTGTTCTTTTCTGATGCATCTTTCATTAGTTCTTTAAAATTGAAATAACTTCTTGCTTACTTTCCAGTCTCCCTAGCGATCTGCGACCAATCTCTCCTGACGATGTCGAGTCCTTTCAACTCCTTCTTTGTCTTGCCTTCATCCTCTAAATCCACAGTGAGTGCGGCGTATTTCTTTTTCTTCAGGAGCAGCATTCGCTTGAACACTCCGTCCAATTCCAGTTCCAGCAGACGATGACACTTGTTCACTGCTGTTTTTATCTGAAAATCTCTATTTTTAGAGAATGGCGATTTTGGAATTCAAGATTTAACGTAATATGAGAAAAGTGCATAAAAAATGGGAAGGATACTGTTTCACTTCGCTCTGCTTCACCTTCTTCCAAAGCTATTTCAATTTCACTCCAACTCAAAACTATAGCTGATCTTCAGGTTCTGTCAAACTTTATTCCTATCAGATAAAAATAGTAAAAACAAAGAAAATAAGTTCAAGAATATCCTACCTCCTGTCCGAGCTTCTTGACCTGTGCCAGATCGGTGGACTGAGTGTTGATCATGATCGAGTCTGTGTCGCCATAGATCACTTCGTAGCCAATCTTCTCGACCAGAGTCTTCGAGTGCATCAAGATCTGCAAAACATTTTCCTCATTCATTAACTATATATCTTGGACCTTACAAAATGATGAAAAGCACATTTTCTCACTCATTTCACCTCTGGCAATCTTTCTTCCTTGGATGATTTGTAAGAAGTTGAACATTTTTAGTACTCGAAGAAAAAGTTGGGTGTAAAGCGAATTTGTACAGGAGTGGAGACGCTTTGTAACAAAATCAAAGAGGGAAATTTTGTTACAAAACGCCTCACTCCTGTACAAATCGTCCAACACCCGAAAAAGTTTATCGGAACCCTAACTTCTATCTTTTACTATAAATTCAGCCATTTCGTCATTTTAGTTATTTTCAAATTTCCTATTTCTAAAACTAATCCTCTCACCTCTCTTCCCTTGAAAGTGACGAGAGCAGCGAGAGGTTTTGCATAGAACCTGGACTGCTGGAATCCGAGGCAGCCGTACATGCTGTTTGCGGTCAGCTTCAGGGCCATTTGGCGAATGTCGTACTGCAAACAAACTATTTCTATCGTGCATTATAATGCAATTTTTCGTAACAACAGTCGAAAATGAACAATTTCGATTTTCGCGCATCATTGAAATATGAAGTTCTTTAAAAAATTGAAATCTAACTGCAATAAAACTGTTTAGCTACAATATTTATTAGAACTTTTTTTTTGCGAAAAATGTTCCATACCTGTTTCCTCTTGACGTCATTGTGCTCAGTCTTGAGGAGCTTCTTGACCTCTCTTCTCCTCTCCACGAGCTGTCTGATTTCTTTCGGCAGGACGCCCTCAGGCAGACCGCCGTCAGGCACTGGAGGCACTTCATCAGAATCCTGTAAAAAACAACGTCATTCATTCATTAAAGAAAGGATTAGCCTTTGAATAGTGAATTGTAGTGAAGCAGATGTTGTATTCTTGGATGATGCTCGGGTAGAGCGAGTTGAAATCAAGTAGAAGGATCATCGTCTCGTACAGACCTGAAAATGTGAAGGTGAATATGACTTTAAATCATTTTTGAGAAGAATGCATACTTTGAAATAGTAGGTTGAAAATTTGAAGAAAATTATAGGCAGAAGGTAAGCTTCATTTGGAATAAATCGATAAAAAATTCATAAACAAATAATGTAAAACACGATGGGTATTCAAACTTTTTGATTATCACTAGAAAAATTTCTTTGAAACTCCAGTTTACCGATTTTGGGATCGAGCACAAGTCCTCCCGAGTACTGTGCCTTGTTGCTGGCGGCAGCAGTCTTGCCCTGTCCCGCCCCCTTGACGTCCTCCTCTCCTTCCTTGTCAAAGTCGTCCTCCTGCAAGGTCTGCTGCTGTTCACTTGCAGCTGTCTTCTTCGTCTTCTTGTCATTTCCTGAATTCCTCTTATATTTTCACTATTTATTGATGATTGGAATTGGTCAAGCTTTTTGGCAAAAAAAAAAACACGAAAAGATAAAGACAAAAGAATATGGAAAAATGTATAAATAAGATTTAGTTTCGATGAAAAATATGTCATGTCATTTCAACGTACTGTTGAAAAAGAGACACGCCATTTCTGACTTCGATTTATTCAATCTTCTACTAGCCTTTCTCCTTCCTGAATGCAGATTGCTGCTTGTTGGGGGCAATGACATTGGCCTTGTGGAAAGCGTGCAGCAGCAGAAACTCGTTCCGCTCGGCTCGACCGCCCATTAGAGTGCGCGACTGAATTAGTATATTCTCGTCACTCAATGAGATATTTTTGATCAACTCCAAACCCAGCGTTCCAACCAAAAATTTCAGATAAAACTGAGTTTTTTTTTTTTTGTAAAGAAAAAGGAAAGAAATGAAAAGTCTGTTGCAGGTGGAAAAAATGATTAGATATCTTAGACTCAAGGATATTATGATATTTTAAACGCCGAATAAAAATAAGCTGAAATATGTTAGATACAAACACAATACTTACCATAACGCCGCCGACGATGTTGGTGATTTGGACGTAGAGAGGCAGAGCATTGAGTTGAGCGACAATTCGCAGCACCAGCCAAGACTCTGTCCAGGACCAGTTGATCAGGGACATCAGATCGCGGGAGTTGCTGGAATGAATTCATGAGAAAAAAGCATAGGCAATGAAACATTAACAGCGAGTTAGCGACTTTCAAAATATCCTATTACGCATCATCAAGGCAAATTGGGGTAAATACGCTCATTTTGATATCGTGAAGAAATTCTCCAGTGTAAAAGCACACTTTCTCATTCCCAGTTTCTTTATGTGTTCACAAAAGTTATATATTTTTCGAATATCCCACACCAATAAGGAAAATCGTCAATTTTCTGAATTTTTGAAAACGAAGAGAAAAATCGAACCTGAACTTCGTCAGAACTTCATTTGCATAAACGTTCTGCCTGTTGACATTAAGCAACTGCCCTGTCAGTTCTGTCAAATCGTAGCTGCGCAGTCTGACCAATTCCATTGCTGACACTCTGAACTATCAATTGAAATGGCATCATCAAAATTGGTCGTTTCTCAAAACTTGACACTAGATTTTTATCAATGATTGTATGACATTTCTAATCATAATATGTTTCTCTTACTTGGAATCCAGCTGCATTCTGCCTGCCGTCAATTCCCACTGTGCAGCTTTGGTGTGGCCGATCTTGTTGAGATTGACGAAGCGACGCAGCCGACTGGTGCGCGACCACTCCACTACCTGCAAACAATCATAGCAATTAAATAAACAAGAGTTCGATAGTTCATGACAAGTAGAAATAAAAGGATTTATAATCAAAGGATATTCGACGCACTTTCGAAATTATAAAATAAGAAAGCAGATCTGTGCGTAAAAACTTGAATTTTCAGAAACGAAAATGAAGCAACCCAATTTGTGAAGTTCTGGAGCTACTTGCAACAAAATTTAACGAAGATTCCCAGTCAACTTTATTACAGAGCGCCCCAGACAGTTTTTGATAGATAGTGGAACGGTAATTGGTCAAACATTTTCGAAATAGAACATAATGAAAATGCTCGCATAGAAACGATCAAGAGGCGTTTGGCTAGAAAAAATGAGCGTCAAGTTCAGAGAAAAGATTGAATTGAGCAATTGTGAACGAGTAACATGCCTAACCTTGAGTTTCTCCATCCTGTTGGCGAGCAGATGAATGGCGACAGACAGGTCATGTCCAATCAGCAGATCAGGATCGTACTTGGCGAGCTTGGCCAGGAACAAGGACAGCAAAGCCTTCTCGTTGCCCGCGGACAGCACCAATTCAGACCAGCTGTTCTTCGTCAAGTGGGCCTTCAGATCAAATGGCAGCGCACCGCCCGTGGGTTTCGTTATTACTGAAAAATTTAATGTCGATGTTTAGAAATATATTTGATAAAATTAACAAATTCGCCATTTCTAATATCTCGAAATATTGCTTATGACGGATGACTAATCGGAATTCCGATTTTCAAGCACACGTTTCTACCTTCGCGGTGAAGTTCAAATTCGTCTTTCACTTGCCGATTTTTGCCCCATAATTAAATAACTCGTGATGAAACTATTCAGATAAATGAGATTTTGCATAATACTGTGAAGACCTAGTTTACAAAACTTTATAAATTTCAGCATGAACGATATTGTTCAAGTGTAAAAGAGAGTAGTGAGAAGATTAGTGTAATGCAAAACTCTCGTCATATTTTATTTCATAATATTTTTCTAGATGATTATTGCATCGAATTCAATCATTTTGCCACTTACATGTTAGTCTCTGCAGCTGTTTCTGTTCGGCGGTTGGATTGCTGAGATTGCACTTCGAGTTGAACAGAGTGCTGATCATGCAGATCTGCAAATTCATAATTCATTTATAATTTTCAAAATCTAATAATTGACTGTCTCACCTCGTTTTCTTTCTTCTCATTGAGAGTCGTCACCACATTGATCGCCAACATCCTGACCGTTGGAGGGGCGACATTCAATTCTGAAAATATAATATTCTTGTGAGGAATTTTGACACAATAAAAATACCATTTTGATAAGTGACATTCTTCATCCTTTCCATGTCGACCGTGAACTCGAAATCACAATAGGTCTGATGGGAACCAACTGCTTCTGAAAATTCGAATTTCAATTAGGATGAAAAGCAAATTATTTCCCAAATCAATTTCTTCGAATGTTTTCAAATATCGAAGCGTTGATTTGATTTGTGTTGCTTATTCAAAAGTGCAAGACGCCATTCTATTAAAATTTGAATTTTTCGCAAAGTAAACTCTTACTCTAACCTTGGAAATAAGTGCTCATATATAGGATTTTGATTCTATTTACAGATTCAGAAATTTACCATAATTGGTAGCATCCAACCAGCCAGGTCCCTTGATTTCGACCTCAGTGAGGAGTCTCTCGAGAGGAGTGGTTGTGAGGTTGAAGACTGCCGAGAAAGTAGAGCCTGTCAGGTCGAGGGGCAGACGCGCAGAGGAAGAGGAGTAGTGGACTTCCAGAACACGGACGGACTCGTTCAGAGGCATATCGGATGGGGCACAGTCCAGAGTTAGACGCTTCATCGTGGGCTGAAAGAATAAGTTTTGAGGGATAAATCCAAGAAGCCGAATTTTCTTCTTCTGGAGTAGAAATAAAATAATATTTGAAGATTTTTTTTCTGAAGATCAGGATTGATATAATTTAACAAATTTCAGCTAAAATAAGTTCTTAATGGAAGGTACGGTTGAATTGGCATCTCTAGATACTTCGAATAAGGTTGAGACAGACCAATGAAATCAGAAAGAATAGCATGATGCAAATCAAATAACTCGAAAAAGACAAATGCAGAAAAGTACCTTGATTTTGTATTCTGTGACATTGCAATGTCGCTTGAGCATTCTCTTCACTTCATCCACGACATCCGCGTCCGTCACTTCAAAACCAGAATCCATACCATTCACCAGTTTCTGCAATATTCAAATATTTCCTTTTTACACTTCATTGACTTACAGTTTTGCGAGGCAGGAAGAAGACCTGTCTCTGAATGTTCTTCACGACCAGACAGCAGCTGGAATAATTCGAGCCACTTGTGCACACTTTACCAAACAAATACACTGTTCCTGGAATAGTTATAAATTTTGAACTCAGATTGTTGGATTACAAATATCACGGAAGAACAATTTTTCGTGTTCATGAAATATTATTTTGTTTCAACCAGTCAAATGAATTTAGAAGGTATGCCATTTTAACTCCACTATGCCAATTCACGATTTCAACAAAAAAACCCCTTTTAATAAAAGCAAATTTATTAAAAATCACCGTACCATCAGTTTTGTGCTGATTTTCGAAGGCGTCGAGCCAATAGACCCGAATGAACTTCTGCCCGTCAGGCCTGGTCATGTAGAAGGCCTCGCTGCCTGCCACCACTTCCACTTGAACCTCCTTCCTACAAAAATTCTCTTCGATTATCAAAAATATCAATTCGCTCACTTTTCATCTTCCGTGTCCCAGGTCAGATTCTCCGGAAAAGTGGTAGGCTGCTTCGCGATGATTGTCTGAGTTCATTCGAAATTAACGAATAAGCTAACAAGAAAACGAACCGGATTTTCATCAAACTCATCGTCAGAAACAGTTGATTTCACTTTCACTTCAGTGTCTTGAGAGGAGCGCAGCTCAGAAATCGGTCTGCTGAAATTTTTGAATCTTGAAAGGCTGCAGATGATGATGGTTTTACAAATTTATTTATCTGCTTTAATGGAGATTTTGACGAATGAAAAGAAAATATTCAATTTCAATGATTTTAGAAATTGTAGTAATTCATTTCAAGTTTGGCCTTGAAAATATAAGAAGTCAATGCTGTATTCTTAAAAAAAAACACAACATTCTGCTTCCTGATCTACTCATTGACAAAAGCGAATATATGCTTCAAAGAGTCATTTTCGCGCATTGCATACCTGATATCACCAAGACTACGATCAAATAAGTCGCATCAAAATAAACTCAACTCGCCTTGGTTTCGGTTCCTCGACTTTCTTTGGCGGAGGCGAAGGCGCTCGATCCCAACTGTCCTCGTAAATGCCTGTCGCATCATCCATTTGGGAATAGGTCTGCAAGAAGGGAATTATTAAATTCTCCCGAATAAAATGAAAACCTCATGTTTTAGCGGGGGAATATCAGGCTCAGGAACTGCAACGTCATCAAAAGGATCCTGAAAATTATTAATTCATCAGATGGAATAAATGTCTTCACATCTTCAACTATCTTCGTTGAAAAATAACCTCCCTTTCCAAAAGAATTACCTGAAAAGTGACCTTCGGTTCATTTTTGCTTGTCTTTTGCAGTTTGGCAGCTTTCAAAGGACGCGGCATGATCACAGAATTGTCCTCGACTGAAACGTCTTCTTTTCCAATTTCAAGGAGAATGTATTCCCACCAGCAGATCTCTTAAATGGGTTCCTGTTTGCGTGAGGAGCGGCCGGTCGAATATTGTCGTAGTCGAAATCGAGTCCGTCGTCTCCGAGTTCCGCCAGCATGTTTTTCAAGTCCTCGTCCTCGTCCAGCTTGGCAACGGCCTGAAATAAATCAAATTGGATTATTTGTTTTAATTGAAGGGAAAAAACACAATAGCCACTTTGTCTAAGGAATTCTAACTATTGGATCGTGAAAGATATGAAAAATCTGGAATAGACAAGTAAAAATTAATTTTTCCAAAGAAAAGTGATTCTAACATTCTCTAGACATTGGCTCTTCAACATCATGTATTATCCATATTTCCATAAATATATCACTTTCTAAAGCTTCGAGTTCAGTTGAAAACGCTCCAGACATTTGGAACTCGGCAGATTCATTTCCTCACAAAACTGCATGAATTTAGTTAAAAACTCACATCATCGACCGTTTTTGGCTTCGTGTTCGCAAACGGAGTGAAGAATTTGTCGATGCCCGTCTTCTTGCCTTCTGAAAAGAAAATGCATCACACAATGATGATGAAAAGTGGCGTAATAATTTCTCAGATAATCTTGAGGGTTCTTGTCGCAAATATGGGGTGAACCAATGAAGTCCTAGATCTGTATATAATATTTCAGTTTTATAAACCTTTCTTCTCCTTCTTCCTTTCTTTGCTTCCCTTCTTGGATCTGCCTGCCCCCTCTTCGTCATCGTGATCATCATTCCCATATTCCTCTTCGAAATCCACTCCATGATCGACGTAGCCGGCTCCATCTGAAATGATCATCATTCATCTTTCCAATCCCTCCCAAATTGCTCGCCATCATCGACCACGAAATCGCTCTGCTGCCTCTGCGCGACAATCTTGTTGTACTCGTCCTCATCCACTACGTCGTACACATTCTGGATCTCCACCTCAAAATAACAACATGTTTTTATGGAATTAGATTTCGTTTCGTGAACCACGAGCAGAATACTTTAAAACGCTTAGAGTTCGAGAAAACTCGAATCAATAAATCTTAGAGCTTCGGTACTGAAAACTACATTTGAAGATTTCAGATTCGGAATTTCAATTTTAAGCGAGTTTAAAATTTTTATCGGACATATCTGCCGAATTGTCGAAAATCATTCCACTAGAAAACTCGAAATTCTTGTCCAATAAATCCAAAAAAGGGGGAAATCCTGCATGTTTCTGTATATCAATAACGAGAGAGAATTCTGACTCCCACTCATCTCTGCTGATCGTCTCCAATACTTACATTAGGTCTGTATCCCTTGCCGGACTGTCTGGCCTCCCTCAGCTTCTCGAGTCCACTCTTCCGCTGCTGCTGTCTGCTGCTCTCCCTCCTCCTGCTCGATCTCCTTCTATCCGCCAAATCTCCCAACTCCATCTCTGCATCTCCAATCTGTCCGCTGCCCTCATCCAGCTCCACATTCTCCGTGTCCGACATGCCGGGCTGAGAGCCGAGAAATGACACAAAAATCAGCGAAAAATCGAGCAGAAATTCGAAATGCGGCAAAAACGAAACGAAAGATGAATTTTCGCGGGCTTTCATTCAAAAGCGCAGAGCAAGACGGTTGTGAAACTCAATATCGATTTTTCTCGTTTTCTATCATTTCCCATCTTTTTCGCTGAATTATTTTATTTTTTCAGGGATTAGCCGTGATGGTCGGTCTAGAGCCAGGCGTGGGGACCACACTCCCCTCCGCAGTGCCCCTCATTCCCTCTGCCAATCAGGACGATGAACGCATTTGGTGTGAATCATCCCCCAATGCTCTTGATCAATTTATTTTTTCAGGACGAAAATCCTCCAGGAGGTCAGCTCGAAATCCTCGAACACAGTCCAGTCCGCAGTCATCGTTCTCGGTGAGACAAGCGAACATTAAATGACTGCTCGAATTCATAAAAGAGTTCTTCAGCTTGACATATTTTCTGCATTTTAAAAATTGAAGAAAACCCGTTAAAGTCCATCGAATCTGAAAACCTCGTAGACCATGAAACGTCTTGCTGTGAGCTTCCCAGATTCGGCTAGTTTTCTAGCGAGTCATTTATATCATCGGCTTTTCTCGAGGTCCACAGTATTTTTTTTTTCGAACATCTTACCTCAAAATTGAATTTTCCAAGACATCGATGGAATGCATTCAAAAATTCTTTCTTTGCAGGTGACAACGGAAGCGGAAAGACGTCTCTGCTGAACAAGCTAGAAGTTGCGGACAAGGAGAGTCTGGACTCTGCACTGGAATATCGAGTATTGAAGGTGCAAAACGAGTTCGCGGGCGCATATGCATACCAGCTGGGCACTGCAGCTGCACAGCTAGGACCTGCTGAGAGCATCTATTTGCCGGTCAGTTCGACAAACTCAAAATCTTGTCATTAGTTGCTAAAGAGTTGAATGAAAAATTTTGTCAAAGTGTAACGATTGATGCCCAAACATAACAGGGCGTATCGCCGAAATGCTATTTCAGAGTTTCGTTGTGCTCGAAAACAGTCCAATCTAGAATGGTCTCAAGTTGTGAACAAATGTAAAACGAGATTCCCGCTCGATCTTCTCTTTCACTTGAAAATTTGTTCACTTCCCTTTCAACAATCTTCAAATTTCAATGAATTTATTCCCTTCTTTCAGGTGTGGTGTCTGGACGGCAGCGAGAAGTTTGCTCCACTTTTGCAACACACGCTTCCACCCACTTCTCCCGGCCGAATCGTCTGTGTTCTCGTCGGATCTCTCGACAATCCGAGTTAGTTGTTAATTTAGAAAAGTGACCGGACAGTCATGGTTACGAGTTTTTTTAAAAATCATTTTTCTTTCTCCTTTGAGATTTGAGTGGCGCATAATTAGTCATTTCAAAAGTCGAAATTAGCATTCTACATAGATATGCATAAAATGGAATGAATTTCGGACAAGTCTTTCTTTCAGACCTGATTCATTCTCTCCGCAAATGGGCGACTCTGTTCAATGAGCAGATCTCGAAGAAATACGAGAAGACGACTATCAATGAGGCCAAGAAATTGCGTGAGTTATTTTTGAAATTAATCAAAATGGAGAATACTAGCACTTCTGGAAAATGAAAATTTTCATTATATTACATTCTACTTCTTTGTAATCAATTCGAACATTTCAGAAAATAATATTATGACCATGTTTCAATTCTGAAAAGAAAATCGTTTTTTTTTCAGAGGAGCGTTTCTGGCAGGAGTACGTTGAGCCAGTGGAGTCCTCGATGACTGCTTCCATTGCTGTTGGCAACTTGGATGTGAGTCACTTCTTCTGTTATTTTTCCATGGATGTTCAGAGTTTGAATAACCGATATAGTTAGATTCGGTTTTTTTTTCAAAATTGAGGATCTAAACATTTTATTCATTTTTTCCTTTTGCAGGACGAGGCGGGTCTGCTTCCCCTCGAACAGGGTGTCCTCACAGAGAATCTCGGCACTTCCTTCATTATCGCCATCACCAAATCCGACTTGAGTGAGTATTTTTTCAATCGATCTTCGCAATCAATGCCATATGTTCTAAATCAATCTTCACATCTTGACCGTCTCGAGTGATCCATCATAAACACTCGAATGTTCAGGCCACGACATGTCGGACCAGCAGGCTGATCGCATCCTCGTCCAAGTGCGTCGTTTCTGCCTTCTGCTCGGCGCTGCACTCATCTACACCAGTTCCAAGTCCACCAAGAATATTCAGGTTGAAATTTATAGAAATTTAGAAATTAATATATAATGTTTTATGAAATTTGCATGTACACCGCAATAATATAGACAAACGCGCGGATTTTAGAATTTTTAAACCCTTTGCGTTTATGTTTTGAAAATAAAAAGGATGTTTCGCTTCTTTTCACGAAATGATAACGCGAAATTGCAGAATTACTCTCAATTTTCAGTAATTCATTTGCAGCTAATACACAAGTACGTGGTGCATCGCGCCTACAACATGCCCTTCACGACCCCCGCACAGCTCATCGACAGAGACGGTCTCTTCGTGCCGGCCGGCTGGGATGGGCAGAAGAAAATTGATATCATTAAGGTGAGAAAGAGAGTTCTGGACTTTAAAATGAAAATATTTTCGGGCAAATATATTTGTTAGAATTTTGAACACAAAGCAAAATCTTTTTCGCAATATTTTTCTCTCGTTCTTCCCTATCTCTAATTATGTGCTCCGAGATTTAGACAAACTGAAACTACCATATTTGTATGTGTTGTTTCTTCAAAAATAAAGTGAATCGTTGCAGGAAGGTATCCCGGATGTGGACGGAGTGTTGGAGCCGACTCGAGAAGTCATTCCGCAGGGCAAAGACCCCATTGTCGAGGCTGAAGAAGATCAGGTTAACAAATTAAAAAAAGACTTGTACTCAACTGTTTTTTTTTTAATTTTCACATTTGATATAGAGATGTACGAACGTTTTTGTTCCCTTTTCAAAATCTCCAAATTCATTTTCTCAGTTATAATTTGGCAGGAAGAATAATGCAATAATGCGAATTGAATTTGTCTTGCTGCAGATCTTCCTACAACGCCTGATGGCAGCGTCGGAGGCAGCAGCTGCGGCGCAGCAGTCGACCACGCCCAAGAAGCCCATCGACGAGGCCGCGGACACCAGCAGTCCTCTCGCCAACTTCTTCTCCCAACTCCTCAAGGTTGATTTCATGTTTTACAAATGACTTTTCTTTAAAATATTTGAGGTGTTCAAATTTCATGATTTATTTTCTTGAAATTTCTAATCATGAACAAGCATATTTTCAAGGATTATTCTAAAAAAAAATAGCGATCCGTTCCAAATTCGATTTTCTTTTCTCAAACCTTTGACGTATATCAATCGGATCAGATCAGATCCTTAAGAAAATCTGACTTGAAACCTAAATAGAAATCGAAAATCTCGATATCGAAATTTCTCACAAGTGTGTCTGTCTTGAACTAAAGAAATCACTTTCACCTAATAATTCGAATTTTGCAGGACAAGCCCTCTCCCGGCCAGAAGTCAGCCACTGCAGCCCCTCCAGGTTGGTCGCCCGTCTTTCATTCAACCTGCTAATTTGAATTGTTTTGCAGAAGATGCGAAGGATCAACTTGACAGGATTCTGAAGAGCACTGGTGCGGGGGCGGGAGGAACTGCGAACGCGAGTGCGGCGGGCAGTCAGTCCAACACAGACAGCGAGGTCAATCAAAGTGCTGACGAGTCTGCTGCGTAAACTGACCGACAAGAATAGGAAAGTTTGGTATTTCATTCAAACTCGTCAAATTCGTGAGAATATGGTGATATATAACATTGGAAATTATGGTCATTTTGCCTTTTCAAATTCATAAATGAAAATTGCTTTGACATTAACAAGTTTTCCTTTACGTCTTTTAAAGTGTAAAGAACTTCATTTTTATCACCAATTTAAAAGAAAGAAATCGAGTTTTTGTATCTTCTCATTTCTTCAAAATAATAGCGACAATTCAAATTCATTTTGAAGATGAAACTGCAACTTGAATGATTTCATTCATTTTCGTCTTCAAAATGAAATTGATTCCCGCAATCCATAAAATTCATCTATCTTGTTTTATTTATTCCTGTTTGTTTTACACCAAATCCCTGGCAATTATTAGGCTCTGAAAATCGTCGTGAAAGTCATATTCCTTCGCTTTGACATAATTTATTTCGAACAAAGCTTTTCCCATATATTTATTAAGAAATTTTATCTGATTTCGTTTTTTCTTTTGCAATTGAGTTTGCAAGAATAAAGAATTTCAGAACAGAACTTAGAGTATTATATGTTGCGAAAATTTGGTCTATTTCCAAAAAATCATGATGAAATACCTAATTCCTTGATTTAAAAAAATGCATTTTTTTATTTTTCAGTCGATGTCTCGGAAAGCTAGAGTCGGTGTTTTGACGGGTCTGAATGACGAAAAGGAAAATGGAGGCAGGGAGAAAAGCAGCAAGGAGGCGGGATTCGATGGAACGGAAAACTTCGACAACTACGCTTTCGATCCCTTCTTCGGCATTAATCTCAAGTAAACCCCAACCCCCATTCATCATAAATTATGCAGAATGCAAAAGATCATTTGTCAAAGTTGAATCAATGTTTTTATTTCTAAATACTGTCGCTTTTTTCCTGAATTGTAACACGAGGTTTTAAAAATCTTGTTCTTTCATTCAGCTACTTTTTTTTCAAATACCATCAAGAAAAAGAAATTGACCGTATCTTCGACTTTTACTTCAAAAATTTAAAGGGAATAAAATTCTAATTGTGATGTGAACTTTCTGCACCCCGATAATCTGATCTCAAAATTCTTTTCATAAAAAAAATTGCAGAAACCCCAAGATCAGTCGCGCTGTGTTCGATGGCTATTGTGCCGGAGTCTCGAAGATTCGACTGTCCAGTTTGAAATCCACAAACAAGGAATTGAAAGGTGAAATGGACTTTTGAGTGAATTTGTAACTGCTCCTTTCAGACTGGATTACTGTAGGAGTGATTGTGGACAAGTCAGACGTGCGGAAGAGTGCAAACGGCAAGGAGTACGTTATCTGGAAGATTCATGATCTCAAGGTACGAGCAATTGGAATTTTCTATTTGTAGATTGTTTTAGTTAAATTTTCAAATTTTTATTATCTGAAGTCGAAAATGAACTATCGTGAATTGCATTTTGAAATGGGTTTCATATCGAGGCTGGAAATGTTTGCATCTTTATGAAAAGCTCTCGAAGACAGACAAACTATCGAAACTCCATCCTTAAAAATTGATAGTACTTCAGGACGTTCAACAAAACCCAGTGAAAGTACTCATGTTTGGCGACTGCGCGAAGAATCATTGGAAATTGCCTCCAGGCTTTGTGATTGCACTCGTTTGTCCGCAATTCGCCGATGAGCAACAGACAAGTCAGGAGGGCAAGATGCCGCAGACATTCAAACGAAATGCACCTGGTTAGTCTATCTTTTAATTAAAAAAAAAATGTTCTTCAACCATCTTTTAGACTCAAAAATGAATTAAATTTCAAATTCATACTTCATTTCAGCCTCGAATCTTGTGACTCTGAAACTGATCAAGAGCAACCAAGTGATCGAGTTAGGAGTGAGTGCAAATTACGCTATTTGCAAGGTAGTTTTGAACAACTTATTTCTTGTTGTAATCCTTTACCGATTCAGTCATTCCGTCAAGACGGTCTGCGCTGCAGCAATTTCGTCAACACCTCCCTTTCCGAGGTCTGCATTTTCCACGTCACGAATGAGGCGAGACGACTGGCTGCTAGAAGGGGTATGCATTTACTTGGCAATAGTTATTCTTCGAAAAGTTATTATCTTTGCAGCTAAAATCAAATGTGATAAATTAGTAGAGAAGTCTCTAAACCAACTTATATACCACTTCAGTGCGCTTTTTATTTTTCAAAAATTTACTCTAAACTGTGATTGAAACTGTAAGAATATATTTGATTGATGAAAGGATAAAATTATGTCATTTTCAGGCACATTCAGCAGCATAAGTTCTATGCCCAAGCCGCACCAAGAAGCACAACAAAACGCTGGCTCGTCACCGAATCTGTTCGTGCGAAACTCTTCTGCCAATTCTATGGTTCGATACTATTCATATTTTACTTCATTGGTTTATTTGAATTGTGATCGAATAATGCATATTTTCTGTTCACTCATTTTCAAAAGTGAAGATAACACCCATTATTCCTCTTTGACGTTAGAATAATCACTAGAAATGACTGCTTGCATCAACTTTTCGAGAAAAAGGCATCTTAATCCTCTCATGTTTATTTTCAGAGTCTGATTGCCGGCCAAGCTTTGAATTCGTCAGGAACAATACGAGTGAGCAGTGCGAATGTGCAGGAGGCCAGACCGAAGGAACTCAAACCGACCACCTTGGAGGAGGAGAGGAAGACGCTAGAAGAAATCGTCCAATCCAGGGTATTTTTTTCTTCTAAAAAATTGAATACCGAGAAATGAAGAGTTATTAGTTTAGAGGTATGGTAGGAAAGAGTTGGGAAATAAATCACGTCAAAGTGATCTTAATTTTGTTATAAAGTTAAATCTGATCGTATCTTACTGCATCTCATTACAGCAATTTTTCATCTTTAAATTATCCAACTTTTTGATAAGACTTCCTTTTCTAACATGACTTTTTGTAAACGAATGAATTCCAGCCCCAATCCCTGAGTTCCCGAATTCTGAAGAAGGCGACCGATGCAAAGATGCAGTCCAAATCCTCTCCCTCTGCAGGCAGACCTACCCTCTCCCCTTCCAAACTCATCAAATCAATGCCTTCCAGTTCGCAAACCGAGACCAAACCTGCCTCGTTCGCGGAATTCCTCAAGGTAAGCTCATTTTTGTGCAGAACTAGGCAAATATGAATTCATTTATGTTAAGCTCATTAACGAATTAGGCATTAGGATATTTTGCACTTCTTAACTTTACAATTAAGTCGAAATTTGCGGGTTTGATTGTTTTTATTTATGACAAACCCATTTTCAACTTTTTTCTGTTTTCACTCAAACAAATTTTCTATTTTCAGGAGGCAGAAAAGGCGAATTCCCAGGTGAAGAATGTCTTGTTGAAGAAGGAAGAGGACTCGATCAAATCAGAGCCTCTATCACAGTCGTCCGTTCAGCCTGTGCCTGTCCCAGTAGTGCCTCGTCTGGGGATGAATTGTCACTCCTCTCGAGGAGGTCGCTCTGCCATTGTCACTCTCGAGAGAAGTCCGCAGAAGAGACTTGCTTCACTCCAGTCTGCGGAAGACGGAGAGACGGCACCCTCCTCCACTCGTTCTCCTCTCGTCCTCGACGAAAGAGCCGAAGCTGCTAAGGTTGGATACTTTTGTAATTTTATAGTATTTTCATCCATTCATTCATGGATAAAGATCCTATATCTATTCTTTCAATTTCACTATTCTACTAAACTAGATGGAGATAGTGCAAAACTGCAACCATTAGAATTTTTTGAGTTTATATAGGTTAAAAATATTACCGCTAAAATATCGAACTTCGATTTTGCTGAATTTTATATTTTTGCAGGCCCCAATAATGACTTCGTTTTCTAATTGATTGCATTTGCATTTCAGAGACGTGCAGTCGCAGTTCTGAAGCGCAAAGCTGCCGAAGCCAGTCAAACAGGCATCAGACTCGGTTCTATCGGTGAAAATACCTTTCATACAATTCTTCATTTCAACAAATTTTAGATAATCCAGAAGAATCCGCAGCCAAAAAGAGGAAACTCGAATCTGTTGATGACACAAAACTCGAAGAATTGCTGAAGAGACGACCAAAGTCGTATGCCGCTGTGCAGGAAGTAAAACCTTATCATTTTTATACTCCTAAATTGTAGAAAATTCTTATATACTAGAATTTATTTTTAAAAATGAGTCTAGTTTTCTGTGGAAATTGTTTTAATTTGAAATAATCAATCATTTTGAGTGTTATTTGTTTAAAAATCTTACCTTCCTTCACTCTTCAGTCGGAAATAACGTCTTCGTTTCAAAGTCATAGATTTAGGCTCAAAACGAAGAACTGCAAACTCGTCTGAACAAGATGGAAGAGCGAGAAAAGCTGGAGACATTCATGAATTCAACTACGTCTGTCAAGAACGTCAAGGTCGTCACTTGCAAGGAGGTGATTCGTTGAAATTATATGTTGTATTTTTTACAAAAATAATCTTTTTTGCATAAATCTCATATTTTGTACCATTTTTGGAAGAAATTCAATGAACTATGTTTTCAGTGTGGTTACACAGCCCAATCAGCGAGTGAGTTCTGCAAGAACAAAGGCCATTCCCTGACTTGGAGCAAAGCGGAAAAGCGATTCTTTAAATGCAAGAGCTGCAGGTCCAGATGCGTCGCCTTCGGTCTCCTTCCGCACAAGCGGTGCAAGGTGAGTTTTTTGCCTATTCTTGAGAAAAGAATTCATCTTTTCTGAATTTCATCAAATTTGAAATTCCCAGCTTACTTATCACTGAAATTATCGATGCAAAATGCTCATAACCGCTCATTTTAACTTTTTCGCTAATCAAGCAGCACATTTTTGTGTTAGAGTACGAAAATTTTAGAAGAAATAGCCATCACTAAAATCTTCGAGTTCTAAAAGAACGCACACTATAGCGACTGATTAATGAGTCGTATTTTAAAAACTTACCAAAATATAATTAAATTCGTCTGGTATAGTTAAATCCGGGATGTGATTTTTCAAAACGCGTTTGATCATAACCTATTTCTAATTGCAAAGAGAACATCAATATCGAGACCAACACTCGGAATACTCATACTGAAAGAAAACATCTTCATTTAAAAATTTCAGACCTGTGGCGACAAAGGCGAATGGGAACGCGTTGCGATGTGTGATGAGAGAAAAGTCAAACTCGAAACGGAGAAATTGGAGCTGCGAGGGGAAGAACGCAAATTCGTCAATAGCTAGGGAAGCACTTATTGACGACAGGAAGGTAATTCTTTTGCAATTCTGTAAGCTATCACGCTTTTCCTATCAAACTTGGAAGGTATTCACAAAAGATTTTTGAAATTCACTTGAAACTTACTACATATCATAACATTCACAGCTAAGATTATTTGGACTTGACAATTCACTTATTCAAATTTATCGTATATCGTAATTTATCTGTAAAAACTGAGCTATCATTTTTGTTATTTGGATCTTTTTCTTGTTATTTTGAAAATCTATCTGTTTTTCTTTAACTTACAAAAATGACGAGTAATTATTTGGCTTCAATCTTGAAAAGCTTTCTGATTTTGGTAAAACAATAAACTATTTTGTGGGCATAAAATCTAGACGTTAAGCACAGGAAATGACAAAAATTGAAAATTATTACGTCATGGAACAACAAACTTCTTTTCAAATAATTTTCTTATCTAGATTTTTGTTTAAAAATGAAGATTCTAAATCCATCAAGAAGATATGCATTAGACTTTTCACTAAAGACAAATTTTATCCGCCAAAATATCTTATAATACTATCTTTGAATCCGTCAGATAAAATGGTAATAATAGACGACCTTATATACTTTTCTTTGGATATGTCTAGAAATGCCAAATGAATTTTCGGAATTAATAATCATGGAATAATATTATACCATCATGATTGGTGGTATTTACCGGAGCAGAATGCTCTTTAGATTTCTGAAAATGGTTCAGTGGATGCAAAGCCATGGTCATTCTTATGAGGCAAAAATTTTTTGTAATCGCTTCCTATTTTTCGGCCAGTCATTTTCATTGTTTTTCGATATGATATAACATTTGAAGTTTATTCCGCCCAAATTTATCAGTTTTTGCGCAGTTTCACTCAAAGATTTCATTATTCAACTTCGACTTATGGTGGACTATTGCACCTCTCTTTGTGACTTAGAATTTTTTCAGAAATGTTTCTTAAAAATCATTAACATTTTGACCATTTGCCATAATTAAGGACGTGTTGCGAGAAAAAATCATATCTTTCTTCAAAAAAGTCCGATCGGACTGAGACTTGACAGTTGGGTAAGGCGAACATGGAGAATGTTATAAAACTAAAATTTGCATTAAAAAATCCATAAAATGATACAATATAATATCAGATACGAGGTGTGGCTAAACTTTTGGGACGCACCTTAGTATACATTTAGTCATGTTCATTAATGAACGTAGATCATACCTTCTTTACTCCCAAAATACGTGTATTGCTAATAAACTGTTCCAGACGGTGTGGCATCCTTCTCCCTTTCCCTCTTCTGAAAAGAAAACAGAAAAAGTTGAGTTCTGTTGACCTCGGAAGGCTGTAGAGAAGTTGATGCTGTGTGTAAGGAAAGTGACGAGTATTGATGAGCACGAAAAACGTTTATTAATAAAACAATTTGGGGTATTTATAGAGATCAGGGGTGAGATATCTAGGATAGATATGCAATTATTGTGTAGTGAGATTATCGCATACAATTCATACCCTAACTGAAGAAAATCCCTTACCTGATCTGTATTGAAGCATAGGGCGGGATAATATATTTTTTACCGCGTGAAAAAGACGGGGTATCAAAAATGGAGACTAAACGGGCGCCTAACATTAAAATATGGTAATAGGCATCTGATACGCCCACCGAAATCTGCAAAAGTTTCGCATGCAAAAAGCCCTCGTTAATGAACGTGACTGAGTGAGTATATGTAATCTTTACTTTGATTGTTAAAGTCGTGAACAACTTTCAGATAATCTATTACATAATTTATTCGTTTTCTTGTACAACAATTCCGAATTCAGAAGTTTAGACTTGAGCCCAAGACATTCGCCATCCCTTTTGCTGAACTGCGCGGTCGGAAGCGAACTTCATGCTGAACGAATCACCAGCGAAAGTGTGGTCCCATTTCACTCCGCGAGCTCCAGACAGACTAAATTGAATATTCATTAATTACACGAATATAACCATGCAAATTCAGGGATTTTACGAATTTATTCATCCCCGTCCAAGTCCCAAATTTGGAAAACCTTGCCCGCACTGTCACAGGAAAATCGAATTTGTGAAATGCCGCTACCAGTTTTGATATTCAAAACCATTTTTGCTTTATGAATAAATTACAATAAAAATATTGAGCTAATTGAACTTATTATTACTCAAAAACTCCACCCTAAAATAACTTACTTAGCGACAAGGAATCGTGGTTCTTGCACCATTCCTTCATAGATGAGCAAATTGTCGAAATTCTCTTCGACTTCAAAATCTTCCATTGTAGCTCTCACCTGAAGTTTATCATAATCAAAACGAAATAGTCCATGTTCACTTACTCGGGATCTTGGATTCACTCTGACATTGTACAGCTGATTTATGAAGGAGTCGTAACGTTTCGGGTAGTTTGGACTGAATAAAATAATTTATCTGGATGAACCAAAGCAGGATAGTTCAGAAGTTGTTTCTGTTTTCTGTCGATTTTTGGCCATTTCTGTTTTTGTTTTTGCTTTCCGAAATTCTAAAAATCTACTTCTGGACGGCCCTGAACCAAAGAGAAATTTACCTAATCACAACACCAGACGTTCCGAATTGGTTGATTGGTGGAAGAACTTTTCTGAATAGTTTATGTGTAATTTAGAACGAATCATATTGAATCAATACTTGGCAACCCAATTTGCGAACCAGCCTTTGCCCGTATTGGCTCGATCTGTGTGGAACCAAAGGGTCATCTGATTGCCAGTGCTCTGAGATTGAAGGTCGGCCTCTGCGGTATCGAATCTAAATTCTCCATTGGCAATTTATAATCCTCCGAATATTATTACTTTGCAATCAATTTAGACTCGTCGATTTCGGGTCCATCATAAACGCTCACGAAATCGTTCTTGCCTTCGATGAGGAAAGTGTCGAAGCTGATACCAATATAGTGTCCTGCTGGCGCTAAAATATTTTCGTTATTTTCTTATAGGGAATTTGGAAATGTCACGACAAATCCAGATAGCCTTCTTGTATAGGTAAGAGTTTTGTAAGACGAACTTAAAAAAGAAATGAAGGCCATGAATTTTATCATTGAATTAAGATAAAACTAAAAACTCATTGAGGTAATTAAATAACATCTCCAGAAAACTCCGAAATGTTTGCTAATCAAGGTAAATTACCAGAAACTAATAATGAAATAATGCTAACCATTGATCTGATATCGGCAATCGATATTGTTGAAGTAGGCCTAAAATATTGTTTTTATT
>LIAE01007250.1:108863-191411 GCA_002287525.1 Diploscapter pachys
GATTAACCGAGAGAAAAATACAGGCTATTTCAGTGAACCATCGAGATAATAATACACTAATATTGATGTTCCTGACGAGCAATATTGTTTTGAATACGTTCAATAACTGTTCACAAGAAATCGATTAACTATGTCTGCCATATATTTTGAAAAGTTTACTTTGAAATTACTATAAAACAAATATTGGATTTTGTTGCAGAATATTTAAAATAAAATATTTTCGAGAATATTTATTTCAGTTACAATTTTCCCTCATCACTTTTGGATGTATTCGAGAGTTTTCTGTATCATGTGCATTGAAATGAAATTATTATTTAACATTTTATTGAATAAAATTTCCACATAAAATTTGAGATTATTATAATCATAAAGTTTTATTCTATGTTAATCTTCCGACTTCACGCCATTTATTCGTTTGTGAATCGTATTCCTCGATTGAATTACAAAAAATTTTCATAGAATCTTTTTGAAATCTAATTTAACAAATATTTCGTATAAAGATATGCAAAATCTCAACTTACCTTCCTCCGATTGCATACAATTTTTCGTTAGCGACAATGAGCGAATGATCCCATTTTGCATAATTCATATCAGCGATTCGAGAAACTCGACTGTCAACTGGAGCTGAGGGATCGAAACACAGACAGGATTTTAATACTTCACCATCGCTAAATATATAATGATACATTATTTACCATACAAAATTAACGATTTCCATCCTCCAGTTATTTAAATTCTTCCATTTAACGATTCTACTCCGAAATAATGTCGTTTTTCTGGAATCTTTCCAACTTTAATCCATTCTCGTTCATCATATGATAATCGATATATTTTTTTATCATATTCCTCAATAACTGAACATCCATAATTACAATAATGAATATGCTATAATGTGACCGTATAAATTTTCATTGCATGTTATTGTTTGAGCATATTCAATTGGAAGACGAAAAGCAGGTCCTGTTTGCCATTTTCCATCTATTAAAACCTGAATAAATTATTTCATGGACTTTCACTCGATCTTCTTACATCAACTCGATTCGTCTTGTAACGTGTTTTAGGATCAAATCCACCCAAATAATACAGTTTGTCTTTGAAATAAGTCACAGATGCATAGTCGCGCCATTCAGGAGGATCTGGGCCTGTAAAATTCTTTGAATCGATCATTCATGGATTTGTTGATAAGACCTATTGAAATTTGTCGAGTATTAAAATCGAAAATTTCAAACGATTCTTTATCAAATCCAATTGCGAAAGTCTAAAATTACAAAATTGGAAATCCCAAATAAAATAACTAACTTTATCTTTTGTGGTTGCAACTTCCCATGGCCAGAAATGATTAGTAAAATTCGCAATCTGCTCAACAGAATTAGTATGCGAATCAAACAGACAAATTCTTCCTTCATAAATACTGTCCTTTTCATAAAGCACTGAATACTATAATTAATTTTCACTCATACAAGAAATATTTTCCTACGATAGAATAAAGTTTTATCCTGCCGACTTTGAAAAGCTAGAATAACAAGGCCGGCCAAAAGAAGTGTACATAATGGAACTAATAGAAAAATATATTTTTTAAACCAAGGATATTCGCGACTTTCCCTGAAAGGCAGTAAATGATAAAATATGTTTCAGGTAAAATTATTTAGAAAAACTGCAAAGTTCATCGCTAATAATTAATTTCGTAAAATACCCCGGAAAAAAGAAATGCGCATGTATGTTTCAGCTGAAAGTAAGTAGAACTGCACGAAATAAACTATTATTTATTTATTTTTCGTGTATTTCGCGCGTTAAACTGTTCATCCCATGCAATTTCACGTTTCAGAATGCCCCGTTATATCATCCGCACATTTCACCTCATTTCCATCATAGCTTGATTGCTTGCACCCAGTAACTGACGAGATTCGAATGGACGGACAGTAGGCTTAACGATATATCGTAAATGCATGTAAGATATCACATAAAATTGAGCTTTAACTTACAGGACTTGAAGAATCACTAAGGTTTGCCATTTTGATCATCTCCACGTATATCAAATAATAAGCTAAACAAGTCTTGGTTTGAGTCGAGGTGGGGACGAACTTGAGGTCATGCTCTAGATAGTGATACACAACCACTGCGCTAGACCACCACAATTAGAAATAAACAAATGAAGGGATTTTGAATTGGTTGAACAATAATTTGCTCAAATTTGAATACCATCCAAAATATCATCTCGCATTCAAATGAAATATGCTCAAGAGGAAGAGAAAGTAAGAAGTTTTCATTTTAATAAATATTAAAAATATTTATTTCAGTTACAATTTTCCTTATCACTTTTGGATGTATTTGAGAGTTGTCTTTATCATGTGCATCGAATTAGAATATACGAAATTGAATAAAGATACTATTTATTAAAACCATATGAAAATTACGAAAATTTAAATGTATTGAAATTGAAAACTTCAGATATTGATTTTCCAACTTCTCGCCATTTATTTGTTTGTGGATCGTATTCTTCAATAGTGTCACAGAAGTTTATCGGACAATATAAACTATCAGTTCTTTTTTCAATATTTTGAAATCTAAACCCTTAGGCTATTTTAGTCATCATAAATTTGTTAGTTTCTACCCTCTGATTGCATACAATTTTCCATTCGCAGCAACAAGCGAATGCTGATTTCTTGAATAGTTCATATCACCGATTTGAGAAATTTGACTGTAAACTGGAGCTAAGGGGTCGAAACAAAGACAAGATTTGAATATACCATTACTAAATATATAATGATACATTATTTACCATACAAAATTAACGATTTCCATCCTCCAGTTATGTAAATTCTTCCATTTAACGATGCGACTCCGAAAGAATGTCGTTGTTCTGGAATCTTTCCAACTTTAATCCATTCTCGTTCATCATCTGATAATCGATATATTTTTTTATCATATTCCTCAATAACTGAACATCCATAATTACAATAATGAATATGCTATAATGTGACCGTATAAATTTTCATTGCATGTTATTGTTTGAGCATATTCAATTGGAAGACGAAAAGCAGGTCCTGTTTGCCATTTTCCGTCTGTTAAAATCTGAATAAATTATTTCATGGATCTTCATTCGATCTTCTTACATCAACTCGATTCGTATCTTCCTTTGATTTTAGATCCCATTCACCCAAATAAAAATTACTGCGACAGTAAATTTTTTTTATTTTACTGTGACATTAATTTTTATTTGGGTCCCACCCCAGAAAAGTACTTGCGCTCTCTATTTCTAAATCCAATAATGTTTAACTAATTAATCTTTACAGTAAGACAAATCTTTATTCAAGTTGAACAAACAGGTATCCTGTTTCTTTAGTTAAAAGTACCAATATTACAAAACTTAAAGCTTCAATGACAAGACTAATTTGAGAAAGATAACAGGGATATCAAAGTGTTGAACTTCAAGAGGCCCCAAAAACAAAGTTAACATTTTCATGAAAATCTTCAAATGTCAAGATAAAGCTAAAATGCATATTCATGAAAAACGTGTGTAGATAAGTAGGTATATGAAGAATAATGGAAAAAATGACTAGTTCAGACGGGCTAATGAGACAGATGAAGGAAAATTTAATCGCATCACGATTAGAAATGGGTGGTTTGAAATTTTCTTTCGCCTTCTCAATAATTCCTTTTTGCGATTATTTAAATCATGAGTCGTAAATTCAGTGAAGAAAACCTAAATTCACAACAGCATTTTCATGTTCAGTGCAATCCTTTTCCAAATTGCTATGCTAATGCAATATTCTGTGATTTGGATAAATTGTAATAAATTCAGCCGAAGTCAAAGAATTGCATTAGAATTCGAATAAACAAACCTAGTGATGATAGTGGTAGTGGTACCGATATCGATGTGTGGTGTACTGTCTGGCATGCTCGGTTTGATCCAGCAATCCCAGATATCGCTTCCTTAAAGTGTAAGCCGCCATCTTTGCTTGACGATTTCGAGTGAAAACGCCTTTGTGATTGCCGACAGCACGGGTTGTTGCTACAATTCATGTGTGTAAGCCTTGATAAATGTAATTTGATTAATAATTATTATGATTTACAGATGACTGAATAATAAAAGTTCACGAAATTTTAGTTTTTTCCAAATAGTTTATGTTGCTGTGGCTGTGGTTTGATTTCGGAATTTCGATAACTTTAAGTCGATTTTCGACTTCAAGTTCTCTTTCAATTTTTTATTTGGGTTTCAAAGCCTCGTTCTCAAAATTTAATTATAATGAAGTTTCGGCTGTTTCCATTTTTAATTCGAAATATATTTTTTTTAAATTCTAGTTTTGCGCTACACTGTTAGATATATGAATCAAATTTGAGATAATTGAATGTAAGGGTATTATCCAAGGTTAACTAGTATCACAGTGTGACATTGAAAATAACAATCCTCACAATATTGCCATATTAAAATTTCAAATATTTTGTTGTTTGGATACTAACGGAATGACGATTTAAAATGCGACTTACACATTCCAGTCATGAAGTCCGCGAAATTCCAGATCATTTCACCAGCCAGGATGTTCTGCTGTCGAAGAACGTCGAATGCTTCGTGGGTCTTCATGATGATCTCGTTTTGGTATTGCTCGGAGAAATCGATTGACGGCTCCTGAATTTAAAAACGCTTGATGCATGAATATGTGGGGAGGGAAAGTATAACAAATTTTTATCATAAGTTTTTTTTTTTAAATTTCATCTAAACGAAATTTTTCATAAAATGGTGCTTGAAATTTGATCTAGATATTATTTATAGTTTTTGGATCAAAGTTATCACAATCTCTTCTATGCTTGTCCTTCTAAATATTCATCGAAAAGAAGAGCATAGACAGACCTGATTAAGCCCCGAAATGCTGTCAGCCCCATATTCAGTTATGATGATAGGTTTCCTGAAGATTTCCTTCCACTGTGCGATGTCATAAATCAGACTCGAATTGACCCAATCCAGGCTGCCCATGTTTATGTACCAGCCGTAGTAACGATTCACACAGATTATATCCAGTAAGTCAGCCTAAAATTTTTCATATTATTGATTGATGTCTACGTATTTTATGAGTGAATTTAGATGAAGATTTGTGATGCATGAAAACCTTCTATCCTGATTGAGCTTGAATTTTTTTCATTATGAAACTGAAAATTAATTGAACTTTTATACCGTTCCGATGGATGAATATACTTTAGTTTTTGCAAGATTATAATGGAGCAAAAAATTTGGAGTAATATATGATATTTAAAATGTTAGCTTTTGCATCTATTGCAAACCTAATTTGTCGAAAATTTACAGAGTTTTCTTTCCTTCAAAAATTGGAAAAACAAGCACTCAGATATCAGCATTTGCTCTAAAGTTTATGCCACTGTATTTTTGTACAGAAAAAATAGAAGACTAAAATATTTTTCTTACCGTCTGATCATTTCCTGAATTAGTAGGTCCATAGACAGTCGTTACAGGTCTGGTTGGATCGAGAGCGTGTGCAGTGTCTACCAGAGCTCTAAAATTGAATGATAATCATACAAAATAGTGTGATAACGATTTAGATTTTCGCCACACTTTCGTATTATAACTTCAAAATACTTATAAAAAAGCTGGATGATGTATCCTTCTATCCCATATTTCCTGTAACGTGGGAAAATTTGTAAGTGATAAAGAATTAAAGTTGTCGAAAATAACCTCACTTGAAATAGTTTCGACTTTCTTTCTTCTCGGTATGTGGCTCATTAGCCAAACTCCACATGATAATCGATGGATGATTCTTGTCTCTGCTGACCAAGTCTTCTAACATTTTGATGTGAAGCAGATTGTTGGCTTTGGGAAATCCTCTGAAATTTGTGCATTTTTTAAAACTACCTAAATAAACTCATCATTTTTAGAAAACTTAATTCGATTTTTTACCAGGAAAAGTTACACGATTTAGAACCTTCCACGTTCTATATCGAAGAGTTCCGGGGAAAAAATAATTCAGGATCATGAAAGAGCTCAAAATTCAGTAAAATTATGGAAAAATCAAGATCACATCTTATTTCAAAATGGAATTAGTATTATTCGACACGAATTTAAATAAATAATGTTTTTTTTTTCATACCGTTTTTCACTGAAATCTGGCCCTGACTCTCATTTTTCTAGCTTTAGACGTCGAACAAAATATGACGACTGTGGCGCGATGGTAAGATCACTAGGCTTAGAAATACAATTCGGTAATAGTCACGATTTTCTCCTGTTCAATAGTTTTTGAAAAATTTAGCCGATAAAACTAGAGAACGTTTGAGAAAGTGAGAGAGCGAATGAGAAACTAGAAAAATGAGAGACAAGGCTCGATTTTGATGAAATGGAATGCAGACCAAATGTTAATTCTCACTTAAGCCCAACAGCAGGTGTCTCAGCGATAATAGCGATTCCCCTTCTGTCATTCTCGCGCATTCTCTCCTCATCGTAGGGATAGTGTGTGGTTCTGTAGCAATTGCCTCCCATCCATTCCAGCAGATTCAAGTCTTTCGTCATCACAGCTCGGTCGAATCCTCGACCGTGGATCTAAAAGTTATTCTATTACCTGAGAATTTAGGCTAGTTTAGAGTTTCAATATCATAAAGTTGATATCTACTTTTACCTCGTTTAGAGAATAACAGTAGATTTTGATACGTGTATTTTCACTATTTCATCGATGGTTTCGAAATTTTACTTTGCGAAATGGATTTTAGATTTCATGTTTTGGAATTGAAACAGATAATGATGTATTTTTAGTGTCCTATGATATTATGACGAACAACAATTTTAAAAATAATTGATATTTTGTTGAAAGTTTTCCCTCAACATTTTCTATCTATTCAGTAGAGTTAGGGGCATTCCAAACAATCTCGTCATTATTGTTCCTCTAATGCTTTGCAGCGGTTGCCAGTTTCTTATGCAAACAAATGACTGACCTCGAAATCCTCATGCATTCCGAATCCAATGCAGTAGAAAGGCCTGTCGTTGATGAAGATCTTGTCCTGAGACCAGGTGACTGTTCGGAAGCCGAACACTTCTCGATAGATGTCCACTACTTGACTGTTCACGATCAATTTAGCCTGAAACATCAATATTCTGAAAGGAAATAATTTCTTATGCGTTTCATTTCATCTTATTGACTGATTCTCTTCTCATGGTGGTTTTTCGATTGAAGTTACAAATATGGTACATTTAGAACTACGATTTTTCAAAATTTGGACGCAAAATTGACTCTCACGCCTATACGGAATAGAAATCGACCAGACTTTCTTTCCGAAATAAAATCGAAATGGAAATTTTCACTCATTTGAAAGTTTCGTGATTCAATTAGAATAAATCTCACGAACTTAGAAGCTTTCTTTCAAAATAGTAATGCTCCAGATCTTCTAACAGTATTAAAATTCAGAATTTCAAAATCCTTCGTGAATTAGATTTTTCAGAATCAAAATCAGAAATTCAAGATATGCCTGGCCCAATCGTTGATATCATTGAGAGTGTACCTCAAAAACATATAGACTAGGATTGCCCATTCCTCTGGGCCACCAAGGACGAACTCCATCCACCTGGCCTTTGCCTTCTGCACCACTGCCAGAATACACCTGAAATTATGAAGATTAGAATATAAATTTGCAATGAAAAGAAGAACATACTTCATTTTCATCGTCGTCCAGAATTCGAAATTCTATTTCGTCAACATCGCCGGTTGATACTTCATAGATGAAGGAGCCTAGAAAATGATATATTATTGTCGAAATTTAGAATAGGAGCATTTAAATATTTGGAAGAGGTATTATTCGTTGAGCAAAGGTTGATCTTCAGAAAACTTTAGAGTTGACTGCATGAGAAAATCATGCTTATTTTTATTCTGTATCTGTATGCGTTTAATATAAAGAGAATTCACTCTGACAAATCCCGTTGCAGACTTATTATACTGATGATACACATTTACTCTTTTCACTCAGAGAATCTCATTTGGATGAAGTTTTTAATAACGAAATAAAGTTAAAAATCTCTGGTTATAGTTAAAATCTCATTATTTTACTAAGTTTCTACCTCTATGTTCAGCCATGATGTGGATGTCCTTGATGTGCTTCTTCGGGACTTTGATAATGTAGACACTCCTCAGAATGCCCGCATAATTGAAGAAGTCGAAATTGCCGATATCTGTGAAGGCGCCTTCAGGAGCGCGGGTCAACTAAACCAGGATTTGCTGAGCGAATATCAGAAACACTAATTACCGTCCAATTTCCGATTACTTTCGGCTGAAGGTTGTAGTAATTGAAATCGCCCTGCGGAATTGTTGACCAAGACAGAGTATTGTTTACAGCCACGGTTATCTGAATGCTCAATATCTTTCACTGCTTTTTTGCTGTAAGATCGGCATTTTCATTGGGGATATTTGGAAGTACATCATGAGCAATGGTGTAGAACTAGATCTGAGCACTGACAGTTTTCAAATTCATTTTCTCTTCATGGATTCTTTCTTATTTATTTCATAAATGCAGAAGTTTCATTTCATTAAAAAAACACAATTTGCAAGATTATCTACGTCTGACAGTAAAAATTGGTTCCAAACTAGGTTTTATAAATCTTGATCGATTTCAATTTTAGCGTAGCTTTATCATCATAACTGCACGCAAAATCACATGTAATTTTTTAAAAAATGATTATGGTATCTAGGGTAAAAAACTTGAATTTGCCCGTCATACCTTATTGGCTGATCCGTATAGCAATCTGTCAGTGACTTCGACTTCGAATGGAAGATGACCACCTACGTGGGAAATTAGCTCTTGTCCATTCAGATACTAAAACAAAAAAAACCTTTGAATAAAATGAATCGTATCTTGAATGGTATTTTTCAAACACAATTTTAAGATAACTATACTTTCTAAACATTTCTGTAAATCTTACAACAGTCCCATAGTAGTTGACACTGGAAAATCGAAGAAAATGGCGCATTCCGACATCTCTTTCGGGTACTATGTGCATTTTTTCGTACCTAAACAGGACATTTTAATATGTTAAAGTCAATATTTGAAATTTGCATTGAATTTTTCAAATATATCCATTTTCGCACTTTTTCCCCTAATAATTCGTCTTTGAGGATAGAAAAATCAAAGATATTTTGCCTACCAAACCCATCCGATGTGATCCCGCAATGTTGCATCCGCAGTCATGTCGTTGTAGGCACATGGTACTGGCATTACAGACGCATTCTACAAGACATAGGCCATTATTTTAGGTACATTTTTTAAAACTATTTTTGATTACTTTTTCCAACTTTGCTTATCTATCTTCTATCGCTCCATAAAATTAGTTGAATGTTTCAATGACAATCTCTAATAGTTTTGATAATGTATCAATAGGCGATAATAGATTTCAACTACGTACATAAATTAAAACAACAACATATGACGGTTTCACCTTGAACAATCTACACTATGTGAACTGCAAAATAGATCGAAATTTAACGAAATTCAAAGGGACTTCAAAAGTAAAAGCACGTGATTAAAGGTGAAAAGGTTCATTTAAAAACCATGTAATTTGAACTTTCAAATGTCTTTAGTTTGCATATTTCAGCACGGAAATGATTACCGAAAATTTGTGCAGAGCCCTTCGATTCCAGAGATTCCTCTTGCCGATGTCGAGTCCATTTGTGGGCTCCCTCACAAACGACCACAAACCGTCCAACGAATCGTACGTACGTTTTTCATTGTTCTGCAAATATAAACAACTATTGCATAACACATGGCATATTGCTTTATAAATGATGAAGATAAGAATATTTTGCATAGATACATTTTGAGTATGTAGATTTGTTTTGCTCGGTTTTTTTTTAAAATAAGATGAGTAGAATAAAGAGCGAGATAAATCTTATTTTTGGGATAAATCTACAGCATCCTTTTTCCGAGTAGCAAAACACATGTAGTTGACTTTACACTGCATTTTTTGCAATAAGTATTTCACAAAATATGCCAAGTTTTCCATAATTTTTATTGCAAGAATTGATTATTTTCTTATTATAAAATATGTTTGCTATACTTAGATCATGACCTTGTCTAGAAGGATTAGATGATGGAATGACAATTTCAGAGATTTTTATCAGGATTTTGTCATGCTTTTCTTAAGACCTCTATTGTTTGAAATTATGGCAGAACATGAGAAATTTAGATTGCATTTTGAAGATAATGTTCATAAAGTAAAGTAGCTTGCAAGTATCAGATGAGTGCTAAACACCATTTTCAAACCCAAAATCTTATATTTCCAGAAAAGTAATTCATTTTATTCTCTTCGAAATATTTTTGCCTGCTTGTTCTTCGAACCCTCCGCACATTTCATCGATTCAAAAATTGTTTCGATCGAAATGCAGATAACTGTTCGCTGTTTCTCGCAAAAAAGTAGCATTCAGAAGGCAAAAGCAGACGCGAGAAATAGGGCATAAAAATGAAAAGTCGATTAATTACCATTTGAAATAATCGACAGTTTGACTGGAAACGGAATGGACTGTCAGAAAGCATTACAAGAAGAAGAATGAATGATGACCTAGAAGAAGCTCAGACTCGATACGTAAGCAAAATTGATGAAATTGGACAATCGATTAGTGAAATTTTAGATTTAATCTCTTCGAGTTAATAAGTTCAAAATGGGGAACTAACCTGAACTGCCAAAAGTCCTTCTGATTTAGGTACGAATAAATACAATAATAAATAGGTCGAAATCACCGAAAGTTTGTGACACATTGCGTCTGAAAATGTGTCAATTGTAAGAAGAAAATGAAAGAAAAGAAAGTCAATAAATTCTCGATCATAATGAAGATGGTTTATCATAAAAGGGTAAGGTAAAACCAGGGATGCCCTAAAGAAAGGTAGAGGTACAAAACTTTTCTTAACCATGGAAATAGATAGATAACAAATAGGACAAAATTTATACCTATCTATAATAAGACAAGTAAAAAGCACGAAAACATCGGATTTAATACAGATACGATTTTTTGCTAATCGTGGGCATCTCTGGTTCGAATTTAGAACGACTGTTGAATCTTGGATTATCTTTATTAGAGTTTCGGTAAAATACGATGAATTGGGTTAGGATTGATCAATTTGGAAGAAAAATTTTGTAACTAGAAAGAAATTTAAAAAGTAATTTCTAATCTAATTTCTCAGGAATAAATAAGTGCAATGTGCAAATTTGTAAGTTTTTGTTTGACGCAACTTGTATTTATGAAATAGAAAATTTATAGAAGAATCGATGAAAGAGAGGCCTCATGTATAATTCACTAACAAACCACGGCCGCCATTTTTAAAATTCATCATTTTTTCTCAATTTTTCCTAACACTCTCTAACACTAAACCTAGTAAATTTTACAAATTGGTTGTTTCTTGCAAAATATAAAAAGCCGATGAAAAGAACGCAATATTTTTGAATATTGGTGAAGAAACGCTTTCTTCACGGCGTAATTAAAAATCTTGGTTCGCGCTACCTAATGAAAAACCCAATAAAATTGAACCAGATAAATAAGGTTCTTTAAGTGCGTTATTACATGTCCAAGATTCGACAAACACCATGAATGTCTCTAGCGATAAATCGCGAAAAAACTATGAATATTCTATAATGGAAAATCGGAAACAATCGATTCGGTCGAAAATGAAGCGAAATGTCAAAAAGTCAGATGGCGACTGCTTCGGGTCGAATGTGTGAAATGCTATGCCGCCACATCGATGCATGCGAATGGCAAAACAACAAATTTGTGAATTATTAGGTTCTAAAAAGTGATGCAGCATTCACAAGGAGAGATTAATAATGAAGTGTAAAATAGTCTTAGATCTGTGTTTAGATAACATTTCACACATTTTTTCCACAAATTAATGACCCCAGAACTTCAGTATTTTGACTTTACAAAGTATTCCATTCTTGCAGCTGTTAGAGGAGAAAGGGGTTGGGGACGAAAGGGTCACACTTCGCAGATTCAGATTTGACATTGAGAACGAAGGAATTGGAATAGGGAATCAGGGAATCGAGACGGAAATGTTTGGACAAATGATGAGTAGGTCAGATGCAGCAATGCAGAAAACATGCTGGGATATCAATAGCAACAGACGTTTTCCACTCCCCCTCGACACTATAAATTTAGAACTTATCTAGGATCCCCTAAAGATAAAATGTTTAGGAATATCTAATACAACTAAATCTTATAAAGTTTGTAGGATTTTAAAAAGTTAGTTTTATATGGTTGGGCCAATTTCAATCTTCGTTTTCATCTGAAAGAACATTTTTTGATAAAATATTTGATTGCTCATAATCTGTACAGACAGTTATTTTAACGAAATATCATAATTTTCTAAATTTTATGAGTTGGATGGTATGGAATTCTGCCTAATGGGTTTATTGTTGTCATTCAGTATGATCATAAATTTATCAACTTCTATCAATTAGCTTATAAGAAACAAACTTTTCGTAAGCATCTGTATGAAATAATGAGAAAAATATTATTCACAGAATATCTTGTACAGAGCGAGCAATATGAATGAGTCGGTCAGAAGGTTCTTGCCGAATTCAAATTTAACAACATGCTTATATTTTAGGCATAATGCTGAAAATGATATGGTATGTACCCAAGGTATAAGTCATATTCAGATTCAGCAACAATAGTTAGCATATAATACGCTAGAAGTCTTACAAATACCTGAAAAATTTAAGAAGAGTTTGATAAGGCGAGGCAAGAATTTTTCGACCGTCCCAATATTTGTTGCCAATTTCTAGTACAGAAAAGGTTGTCAGATTTCGTAAATTAGCTGATAAAGACGCTCTTCGTTCTCCTAATTTTCTCTTTTCAATTTTGAGCGACTCGAATAAGCCAGCCACGTGCTAACTTACAACAGCAAACCCATCAAATTGCCATGTAAAATTCTCTAAAACGCAGTCGGAAATGTCTGTTCGAAAAGACAAGGTTAGAGCGAGTGAAAGTCGAAAATCGACGATTTTTGGGTGAAAATGATGGATGGCGCGATTGAAATCGAACAGTTTATTTGGATTAGAGAAGTAAGTTTGCATTGAAGGAAACATGCAAAAGCACAACTGCAATTACATGAAACAGAAACAAACATCTGAAAGAAAGCAAGAGAGTGATGAAGAAGCGATGAATAATGCTGTGGCATGGGATGAATCAGAGCATGCAGCATAACATAAATGTGGCTCTGATGCTGGTGCAGAACTTGTGCAATGATCTGAAGCAAGTGGATGAGTTTTTCTAGGGTAACTTTTTTCGCGCTCATCTTGGCAAATTCACCCAAAATTTAGTCATCTATGTAATAAGTTGTTGAAATAATCAAATTAGCGTACGATTCCGTTATATCACTCTTAGACTATCTCAAAATTTTATTTTTCTGAGAAGAAAACGGACAAGGACAGGTTGATCTTTTTTTAATTTTGGATTGTGATGGACGGACGGGAACAGATCCATTTTCTCATGGCTGGGATGAAAGCGGACGATAACTGGTGGAAATTTTTAAATGCAGGACAGATGAACAGAACGAAGAAAAACGAAACAAAATCTTGGAAGGGTAGGGAACGAGAACGGGTAAATTTTGAGGCACCCTGATTATTAAAAAAAAAAAAGACTAAAATCGTGTAGAATTCAGAGAATGCAAATTTATAAAATCTAAAGTATTGAATTATTTAGTGGGATATGAATTTTTTTGAAAAGCTTCAACTCATCAAAATCTTTGTCACTATTTTTACGAAGCATTAGGGTGTTGTAAAAATGTAAAATATCATCGGCTCATTTGAAATAAGCATTGTTGCTGAAAAATATGAATAAGTAGTTCAAAGAAAAATTTAAATCTGGCAATAATTACACATTTTTAGATTAGAAAGAGAGAAATGTTTGATGTAGGCGGGGTAGCACGCGTATTTTTTCTGTTAAAGAAGGACAGAAGGTCAATGGGTGAGAATGGAGAATGATATTGAAGAAGAAGGGGGATGAGAGGGGAGGAAAGTAGGCGAACGAGGTGCTGCTTGTCTGATTCTGATTCTAATGATTTGCAGAATAAGAAAAAAGATTGACGATAGTTGTCACGAACCATAAAACAAGCCGAGTTTGAAATGATGCCTGAATTGAGATAGAAAATGAAGAGGAGACGAAGAGAGAATTAGAACGTAGAGAACGAGAGACGGGAATGGAGATGGAAAGAAGAAGACGAAAAGAAGGGGGAAGGAAAGAATGAGATAGATGAACATGATATTCGGGATGAAATGACTGAAAATGAATGATCAGGCAGGTCGAGAGTAAGTTGGGGAAGTGGGAAGAATGGAGGAGTAGAAGATAGAGTGAGCAACATTACAGAAGGCAAAGGGTGTGTCTGTGTCGACTGTCTCATTGTGACCTCGGTGATTTCTAGAAGGAAAAGTTATGAACGTCTGAAACTTGCAGAATTCAAAGAACATTTCCGCTAAGTGAAACAATTCAACGAGTTTTTCTTCTTTAAATAATCGAGTTTATAGATAATTCCATTATATACGAGCTAAACGACGATTTGAGTTTTTAGCGTTCCATAATTCTCGTTATATTTGTTGAAAAGGCAAGAGTAAGGCATCTTTCTTCATTTTATTTCGCTGATGATTGAAATTTTTGGGCTGCGAAATCGCGAATAATCCAGGTTGCTTACAAAAAACCTTTATAGAACGATTTGCTATGTTTAAATTTAGAACAGAGACGCACTGAAACGGATATGATCATCGAATTTAGGACGAGAAAGAGTGAACCTTATTTCCTGAACTAAATAGCGAAGGAAACTACTAAACATCTAGATTTGCTTTCATTACCTTCTTCAGCACAATTATTCAAGTTTTGAGAAATTCTTCAAGTCTTCAAATGGATTTTGCTAAAACTTATCATTTCATTAGTTTTTACTTGATACTTCTCAATTATAGCTATTTTCGGTCATTTTTGCATTAAAAAAATGAAAAGAAGTAATATGTTTACAATGCGAAATGTAAGTTTTAGTAAGAGCCTTCTCAAATGATTCTGTCATTTTTCCTAAGCGCGTGCAATCTTTTCTTGATTGAATTGTACATTTTTAATAAGTAAGCTTCTCATTAAAATCGCACTTTTGTTCTGAAAATTAACTCCGTCTGGAAGCATTTCATAATAATAATAATAAGCGTTGCTCGATGATACATTACTTGCATTACTTTTTTATTCCCCTGCTAATGCTCAATTTATCTTGCAGCTGCTCTCAAAACAGCCTTTTTTATATCAAAACGACGGGTATTTCCCGGTAAAGATGGAACCAATTTTGACACGACGATCAGCTGAGAGCGGCTTTGTAAATTAGCAGAGAAAAGGGAAGAGAAAAAGAGGAGAAACATGAAACTGCAAATGGAGTGGAAATGGACTGAAATTACTGACTGACAGAGTCTGGAAGAGTGAAAAAGGAGAGAACAGAGAGGCAAGTAAATGGGGGAATAGTGGGAATAGTACGAATTGACAACTTGATGACTTGATGTCGAATGCTGAAGACTGAAGACTGAATGGCGATTGATAGAAGAGAATCAAAGGATGAGAGTGACCAGTCAGATTGATAAGTAAATACAAGGAATATGAATGGAACACTGTTTACAAGGAAGTGATGACCAGAGGGAATGATTGTCTGATTTGAGAACAACACCAACAATAAGAGCGAGTAAATGGAATGGCAAATGGACCCCCTGATCTTTGAAGTCACCGACCTATTTGTGCTCTTTTCATACATTAATAGTGACAGAAAATAGTCAATATATTGGATATTAGTCTTCACTGTCAATTCCATGAATTGCATTTGTGATCGGAGTGGTTGGAGTTTGAATTTTGAAAAATTAGAAATCGAATTTGAGATTTCATGGCCAGACAAAAGAAAATAACTAAAAAATCTCTAAGAATCAGAATTCGAAATAGTCATAATTGTGATTTTCTAAATTATTCTGCAGTTTTTATCTTCTCATCTGTGATAAATAAGATCTTTTTTACAAAATAAAGGAAAAATGGAGTAATGACTGAATGATGATGTCTGGTTGATAATAATGCTCATCATTTAGTTTATGTAAGGATGTGGCGTTTGTTTCGTTGGAATTGGCAATAACTATGAACTGTGTCCCTTTTCCCTGAGAATTCACGTGTAATTCAATTTCAAAATGCTTGTAAAGTTGGGTGTTATCAACGAGGAACATTTGTTAAAAGTTAAGGTTTCACCGCTCACAAGCGATGTACTTCACAAAATTGACAAGTCGATGTCATGGCGGTACAAGAATTTTTGCTTCATTTTCGAAATCCTAAATTTTGCTTTGTATAGATATAGTCCATATTCTTCGAAAAAACTTAATGATTTTTAATGGAAACCCTGAGTCAAGAACGGGTAGGATTTGAATCTGAAGAATCGTATTAGGCATTGGAATTTGAATTTTGACCCACCAATTATCCGAATTTCGATTCAAAAATATAAAAGTCAATTTGTGGTTTAGGACTTAAAATTACATTTCGCAAGGACCTAATCGAAACTGGTTTAGTTCAGGTTAATAACATATTTTATTATTGTTTCCTAAAATATTTGTATCTTCATATATTCCAAGGAATATTGCATAATCAAGGCACGAATGATAGATCGACATTTCCACCACAAAGAATGACGACAGGACAACGGGCTTTGTCCTTCAACTTGAGCAGACCGGCCAAAGGAACTGCGGCTGTCGGCTCGACTCGTTGCTGAATTCGACTCAATCAGGTCAAAGTAATCCATTGACAGATGAAAATCAGAACGTTGCTTCGCGAAAGTAAGCCAAGAAAGAAAAACGGGAGCGTACGCGCTACTTCTTCATCATAGTTTGTCTGACCTATCAATAGTGGCCTACATAATAAATTTTAGTCACTTTAGTGCGTAGGAAAGTCAATCAAATTGATTTTTAAAGTCTTTAGATCGTCATAATTTAGAGTCCTTCCTTTCAAAATTCATCAAACTAAGTCTTCTAATCAAAACCTTTCATCGGGTTTTACTTATATGGTATATTTAGAAAAAAAAATTTGTACATTTCCTCTTTCTGCGAGTTATTTTATACAAGATTTCTATTTTCTTATGATTTACCTTGGTTCTCGTCCAAATCAGTTTTAGTGCTTCGCAAATTTCCTCTTCAGTCTACAAGTTTCATCATTGATTTCTCATGATGATAACACGATTTGCCTCACCACACTGATAATGTTTCCAGCTGCATATTTCGCGAGAATCGGCTTGCACAGATCGCCGACTCGAAGGACTCGAATTCCATCAGCCACTGTGTTGACTGTGTCGTATTCGGGCAGCTTGTCTTCATTCAGGTAAGATTTCAACTGTTTCGCTTCGGGTTCAACCAAGTACACTAAATTCATAAGTTCATATGCTCAAACTTGCTAGTGTCAAATTATTGACATGAAGCGATTATTTACACGAGTGATCAGATTTCTAAATAAATTTAAAGAGAAATCTCCATAATTATCTTTGAAAATCGCTCCACGCTCTTAAATTATGGATAAAAAGATAAAACAGTAGGTGTATATAGTGTCTAGAGGGTAGATTTGGTCCGAATTCTTTCCCTATGCCTAGTTTCACAAGGTAGAACTATGTGGTTTCTGACAACGATTTGTTTCTGGTTTGTCTGTTTTTCATCAACTGATCTTCTTCTATAACGTCTCAACACATCCCCTAACGAAGCTACCATTAATGCTAGAAAAGTGAAAATCTCGAAGCCTTTTCGAAATTATTGAATTGAAATGCTTCACACTATTCGTTCTATAATTTTCATAAGATCAAGTTTACCTTTGATATCGGGTCGTTTCTCGTCGATGTACATGCAGATTGCGCTAGCCAACCCTCCCCCACCAACCGCTACGAAAACTGCATCTGCCTCTGGTACTTGTTCGATTATTTCTGCCGCGCAACTCGCCTAGAATTGGTATGCCTTGTTGTGATGAAGATCAACTTGGGTTCTTCGAAAGGTTTCACCTTTCAACCTTTCGAACTAATCACATTCGAACGTTATGATTTTGAAAAAGTTTTTTTTAAAAATAATTATCAGCAAGTAATTTTGTAAAGGGATACGTGATTTTCATCCAAATACGTTTTTTTGCGTAGAGGAGGATCATGAACACAACAGTCAAACTCTTACATGCCCGTTGATCATGTATGCGTTATTGAATGGTTCAACCACATCATATCCGAGTTTCTTCTGCATTTCTGCACAAGTCGTCTCCCTGTAAAGTACTTGCACTTGAATTTCATTTCGTTGACCTAACCTATCCTTGACGGTGTTCCCGCACAGAACAATATCGGTTTTGTACTCCGACATTCCGTCCTTTTTCAATTGCGGTGCATTCGCTGGCACAACCACACAACAGGGCATTTGGCATTGCAGAGCCGCCCAGGCCAGAGCCTAGACGTGATTTATTAGTTTAAAAGAATAAAGTTAAAAGAAAAGATAACTTGGGACGGCGACGTTTCCGAACCCTGTCATTTCCGAACTGGACGTTTCAGAATCGGTTATTTCATATTTTGAATGAGTTCTGAAGTTTCCATTTGTCGGGTATTCATTTTTAAAGTTCGGAGCTCTGGAATGGGCAGTTCTGAAACGTCCAGTTCGGAAACGTCGCCGTCTCGATAACTTATCAGAATCGGAAATCCGATTCACTTATTATCGAGACCATAAGTTGGTTTCACCTGTCCATGATTTCCAGACGAATGTGTCAGCTAAATAATTGATTTGAGTTTATTGGAAACGATGAATATTCCGATTCTTACAACTCCCTGGCAATCGTCTCCCCTTTCCTCCTTCACCCCCAACACAGCATTCAGGGCTCCTCGACTCTTGAAACTGCCTGTCTTCTGTAGATGCTCACATTTGAAGTGCACATTAGTGCCTGAATAAAAGCGTTGATTTCGATG
Organism: Diploscapter pachys; assembly: GCA_002287525.1. Taxonomy (NCBI): domain Eukaryota; kingdom Metazoa; phylum Nematoda; class Chromadorea; order Rhabditida; family Rhabditidae; genus Diploscapter; species Diploscapter pachys. The sequence continues at coordinate 127,800 of LIAE01007250.1, forward strand.
AATGGCTTGAAATGATCATTTGTCTCGAGATTGACATCATTGATGAATTTGAACAGTTTGAATTACAATTTTAAAGATAGTTCAGAATGAGACAGAGGATTTGAATATAATTTTGTCTAAATTAATAGTGATCTTATTGGATTGCGTGTTCAAAGAATTATGCATTAAGTATAAAATATCAGGGTTAGGTTATAGATAAAGAGTCCGTCTTGTATAGAAATGGAGTTTGAGATTTCGCAAACGAAACGAAACTGATTTTCCTCGAATTTAGAAAAGAAGGCAGAAACGAAGATAATAATTTCAAATTTTCGGAAACAGAAGGAAGAATGACAAAATGAAAGGGAGTCGAAACTTTCGGAATGGAAAGTAAATTTGTGTACAGGACTAAATGAAATATATGAAATGTTATGAAGAATATTCTTGTTGCTAAACTTTTAACATAAACTAATGCTTCAATCACTAAATTATAAGCACGATCGAAATTACTCTTTTCTTACCTGCAAGTTTGTTGATTGCTTCACATTGTATCACGGGCGTTTTGTGTATTCTTCCCTGTAGCCGTTTCCGTGCTTTCTCCATCTCTTCGATCGAAATCTTCACCATTTTCCCGACAATTCAATCCTGAAAGAATTTAATAAAACTGAAATCATCAACTCAACAATAGCGGTACAAAACTGGACATCCATCGAATTTTCATAAAAAGAAAAATGAGTCTTTCTTAAAACTGCTTTATTATGTACTTTCTCGTCTTTACCGAACATAAAACTTGTTGACTAAAACATTCGTGAATTTCATTAATAACATCGCAAATTTGGAATGAATGACTAAAAATGATAAACGCAAATCTCAATTTCAAAATAGCTAAAATCACAGCTTGTGCAGATATAGAAAGTGCGATCGCTACTGGAACAATCATCAATGAGAACGTGTGCGGGGCATTATTATGATCAATATTATCTTCGATTTGACAACAGACTTTGTCGGGATATTTATAATTCGAAATTTCCCGCATCCGTTCATAACAATCCAATCTAAACTGTTTGTATGGCAACCGAAGTGTTTCATCTAGAATTCAAAGAAAAAACCTGGAAAAATGATTTGTAAAATACAAAAATGATGGATAAAATATGTAAAGAAAAATTGCACGTAAAATTAGCCGTTTTCAGGCAAGTAAAGCGTATAAGAATTGGTTAGAATTTGGCAGAGAAGGGACTATCATTGAGTCTATAAATTGAACAATTATTGATCAGCCAAAATCAGAGAAAAGATGGTGACTGAAAACTATGAAAAGGTGAAGAAAGAAGAACCCACTGCTATTATTACTGAAATACTGATAAAATTGATAAGGAAATAGGAAATTCAAGTGGATAGAATTCAGGAAATTTCCATTTCGAATTTGAAAAAGCCATGCTTTTTTAATGGAGAATAAACGGGAATTTTTTAAATTCTTCCTGTAAAGATTATATAGAAAAAATATATAACCCGCTTTTAGGTTTTGATTTGATGATAAAATGCGATAAGAAATTGTAAGCCAATTGATAAGAGTGATAAATAGCAGGGATATGGAGATGAAGATAAAGCTCACAATTGCATTATCATTATGTATGTGGACTGATAAAGCAGGGAGATGATTGGAATAAGGATGTGAACGAAGGAATACGTAGACGAATTTGGTTGCGAGAGGTCACTTACCCAAAAATGGATCATACACACTCACTCAGAATACTTATAATACATTCAAGGCAGAAGCCGATATATCAATTGTCAATTGCCATTGGCTATTCCTAGATAAAGCGGAGTCGACAACCCGGAAACATCACAAATCGGATGATTGAATGGAATAGAATAGAATAAAATTGAATACAATTGATGGAATTTAGAGTATAAAAATCAAACATTTAAAAATATAAACATATCCAATGTTTTTGCAGAATATAAAATATGCAAAATGGATAAAATAAAAAGAAAGATGGACGGACTTATAGATGGGTTTCTCCTTTTCCCATATTTGCCGACCTCACTGATTGTTGACGAGTGGTGGATTGGAAGTAGTGCGAAGGACTAGTCTGCGTCTGGCCAAGGCCGAGGCCTGGACGGGACATAGCGAGACGGGCTGAGTGCCGGCAATGGCACGATACGTCTGTTCCAGGGCGTTCTAAATGCGACAACGTCTTTAACATAAATCATCAATGGGAGACTGTATTGTTGAGGATAAAAGGCATCGTTTGATTATTTCATGGAAAAAACCAGCCAGTCATTGATAGAATCTCGTAAAGAATAATGCTTTAAATTCTCTGCCTGATAAATGTTTCATAAATCAACTCGGGCAAAATTCGTTTCGTACCTACACTCCAAAATCTCCACTGAAAGTTAATGAATAAAATTTGCGAAAGCATAAATTCTTTCGTTTTTAATAGCAGAATATATTCTCAAAATGGATTCCTATTATTGTGTTAGACTTAAGTCAATGTTTGCTACAATTGATTTCATTGATCGAAATACATGGGCAGACGGGCAGAAGTTTCGATTTGGTTTTGATTTTGGAAATTCTGACTTTTCTATCACGCTCCATGAGAATTAAAGAAATTTGAATCTTGACACAACTCCAATTGGTTATGGCCGATTTTATAATTCAAAGGGAGTCTTACTTTGACTTCATCGAGAGAGAAGGACGAGTTGAATGCGGCCTGGGTGTTCGGAATGAGATCTCTCTGGACGATCCAGGGATGCTGCAACAGTTGTTTGGCTGACAGACGACGAGATGAATCCACGTCCAGCAAACGAGTCACTAGATCCTGCAAATGAACAAACTCGTTAAATGCAATGACGCGTAAATCACATTAAAAGTCGTCCATTTATCTAATGGCATATTATTGTGAGAGGAATTCTGCATTTTTTAAACAGCAAAACTTTTCGAAAGGAGAAATAGGAAAGATATGCCGGAAAGGAGCTAAAAATAATAAGGAAATGCAAGAAATTTTACAGTCGTGCTTTACTATTCAAACACATTCGTTTTCTCAAATAAGCGAGTATCAATAAGTTGCACGCTTTTTCAGAAAATTTATAAGGAAGTTGTTTACCTTAGCAGAATCACTGATTCTCCTCCAGACAGGCCCGTCCATGGAGATCTTTCCGTCAGTGAGCCGTCTGAGGATCTGTTCCGGAGGATCGTTGGGTCCCATCGCGAAGGGTGTCTGACCCGACAGCATCGTGTACATCAGCACGCCCAGACTCCACACGTCGCACGAACGATCGTAGCCTTGACGCTTCAGCACTTCGGGGGCTACCTGCAAGTTGACCATTGAGAAAAGTTCTACTGAATTTTCCCTTAACATAATGAGATGAGTAATTTCTTCTTCAAAACACGAATGAAAAGTTCGGAGCAAAGATGAAAAGATTTTGAAATTCAGAAATATAATTTAGGTTTCGAATAGATTTGGATAACTCTTCGGCTTCAGTTAGAAACAGGGATGAGACGGAATTGAGTTTTGAAAAATCGGAATTGATCTCCCAAAATATTCGGGATCGAAGCCGGAAGTCCGTCTCGCCCCTGGTTAAGAATATCATATCTATCTAAATTTCGACGTAAACAGATTTGAAACAATTTCATATTAACCACTTTATAAAGATCTATTGTTTGAAAATTTTCCATAATTTGGGTGGAAAGCTTACGAATTGCGCAGTGTAACAGGGCGTCATGAGCATTCCGTTTTCGGCCCTGGACTGCTTCGCGAAGCCGAAGTCGATGATTCGAATGGAGTCCAGTTCGAGGGACGAGGACGCGAACATTATGTTCGAGAATTTTAGGTCTCTGTGGCACACCTGCAATAGAAATTGAAGATCATTGAAAAACCAACAGTAGCTAAATTATCGAGTGACAAAATCTATGGTTAGAGATGAACAAGTAGGAAGAACATGTCAGAAACACATTCCGTTTGAGTTTATTGAAAATCTGAATGTACCTGATGAGAATGGAGGTAGAAGACTGCAGAAGCGACGTTGGCCATCACTGTCGCTGCGTCTTTTTCCGAGAACTCTGCCTGACGGAGACGATCCAGAATTTCGCCTGAAATTTGACTTTTTTTTTATCAAATCAGGAAAAATCAATTGATCGTGTTTAACTCCTTCTTCAAAAATTTTCAAATGTACTTAAAATTCTCACTTTTTTGGAGAGAAAAGGTTATTTCTTCATTAGAAGATTATTGAAGTTTTCAAAATTTCTCATCCATCCTGCTTTAAAGAAAAAGAAACATTTCCCACCTCCCCTGCAGTATTCTTCGACGAGATAGACATATTCGCTGTCCTCATAGACATCCATTAGCTTGACGATGTGTGGATGGTGGCCGTAGCGAAGCAGAATGTCCACTTCCTCGCTCGCGTCCCAGTCCTTCTTCGCAACGATCTCAAATAATCTTCCTATATCAATCTGACTTGAAGTAACAAAAGGTGATTTGTATAGTTCGTAAAAAAGTAAAACGCATAATTATGGATAAAGAAAAGGGGGAAATAGAGTAAATAATGCATGATAGAAATCCGAGGTGCACAAAAACTCGCGTTTCATTTCGCTAAGTTTCATAGGTCACGTTCATATTTGTCTTTGAAGTACCGAAACTCATTTTGGTGCACTTTTGATAGAGAGATATTGCCTGAAACATACCTTGACGACGAATTCCCTCTTGGTGGTCTTCATAATGCAACGCCTCACCGCGGAATATGCGCCTTTGCCAACTTGCTGAAAATCAGTGTGTAAGATAATGAGGAATGAAGATTTTTGCAGTTCGATTTTTAAAATTATTTTGACAAAACAAGTGAAAATCGAAATATTTTTCAAAAACATACTTTTTGCTTTGGTTTTGGGTATTCACAACTTTCGATTTATTACTTCTATATATTCTATTCTTGATCGATATTTTGATTTCCTATTAGAGGAGTAGTTTATGAATCAAATCAAATCAATGCCCACTTCATGGAGAGTGTAGTCGTCAGTGATGGGATGAGTCTTGGCAGAGGGAATGGTCCGGCCGTTGCTGGGCCCTGCAGTCGAGCTACCTGATGCGCCTGCCTCAGCCCGCTTGGCCTGCATCGCTTCATGCGACACGAACGAGAAGCCTCGGAACAGTTCGTGGGCTGTCGCTGAGGGAGGGATGGCTGGGGAGTCTGAACAATCGAGCATTGATTCAAAAATCTATTGTTTTCTGATAAATTGATTTTTGCATTTTTGAGGAAAAACGAATGTTTCATCGATTCATAGAGAAATGTGTTACCGATTGTTAGAAAAAGACATATTTTTACTTTAATAAAATGACGAATAAAGATAGGAAGTGAAAAAAAAGAAAAATCGTCTAAACCATAAAGTGCAATTCGTTTGTTTTCTTGAGAATGAATATTGATAGGTAAATAATACCTTTAGGAGTTCTCTTGGTGAATTCGGGGTCGAAATAGACAGTGGAGTCGATGTTGCAGACGGCCGGCTTGAAAGGCGGTTCGATCTGCTTGTTGAGCAGCTTGACGAAGTCGATCGACGCGAAGAATGGGTGATCTTTGATTTCCTGCAATTCATTCAGATTCATTACATTTCTTCAAATTCGGATGTGGAGCGATTTTCATTAGGAAATTATATGCAGAAGATTAACGCTAAATTGCTACAAATATGAATAGTCCTATGCAAATCATTCCTCATAAGGACAGGTACGAAAATCATTATTGAATTCCAAAATTCTTGGAGAGCCAAGTCGGAACCGAAATCGATTTCCTTATTCTCCAAGTTTTCAAAATCATCTTGCTCTTGTTCACAATCCAAAAATTATATTCCCTTGCCTTAGCTCCAGTTGGTCCCGCTCCGAGTCGATTGGCAGCGTTCCTTTTGAAGAGGGAGCGCAGCAGGGACTGAGCCTCGTGAGACAGAAACGTTGGCATCGTCAGTTTGGCTCTGAAATGTGAGAAGTCAAGAGATTTTTTTTTGGAAAATAGCTAGCTTTTCCCTAAAGATTTCAAAAATAAGCGCATCAACACAAAGCTAATTATGCGCAAGTGATTCGCTTTGATTGAAAATACATATTTACGAGTTTGTTTGGTAAGTTTCAGTAATAAGATTTTTGATATCTCAACTATCAAAGTCCCCCCTTCTCTGATGAATTATGTGCTTCAAAAATCTCCTCCATTCTAATGATCGAAATTCATAATTCAAAGAATCCCCCCCTAGTTCTGTTATTTTTATACGTATTCTTACTTGAGGATGAGATTCATGGTATCCTTTCTGTCCTGTCCTTGGAAGGGCAAGTGGCCAGTCAGCATTTCGAACTGAAATTCAATCCCTCGTATTTATTCTTTCCATTCCTTTCCCGTATCTGCGCATCCCAATCTGCCGCTTTTCTGTCTAGTCTCATCTCTTTCCTTCAAATATCCATTCCGTTTCTTCATTTGTAGTCTCAGTGTTTTGTATTTGGTTTAGAAACCTTTCTTCTTGGTTTGAATGAATACAGCGAAAAAATAACGCCAAAGAATACGGAGTTAGAAATGAGTATCGTGAACTTTTCATCCATTCACACTACAATGCGAGGGTATTTTCAACTAGGACGAAGAAAAACGACACGGATATAAGAGTTCATTGTGCAAAGAGCCCCTAGTCGCGTGAATATTCATCTCCTATATAATTACGATTCCTTTTCTTTCTGATCGACGTACCATAAGAACTCCGAGCGACCAGAAATCGGCAGCAGTCGTGTGGCCGCGACGATTGACCACTTCAGGTGCCATGTACTCCACCGTGCCTGGGATTGTATAAATTATTCGTGTTGAAAGTCGTTGCATTAATTGCTATTCACATTTTAGTTAATAAATGCTAGAAATTTCTATTTATAAATCCCTGGCTGTGCATGACATAATCACTACGGCTGAACTTTCATTTTCGCTATAAATGACAGCAGGAAATGAAACTATTGAATGTGCGCTGCAGGATTAGTTTTAAAACTCTTACGCAAGTAAAGGACATGATAAATGTGCTTTAGTTTTCAGATGCTTATCGATTAAGGCTTGAAATTCAATTTCCGTTTTAAAAGGTGCGAACTTTAAAATTGCATTTCAATCATAGTCATTTGATTTTCACACGTGAACGCGTAAAGATCAATATTTCATCCTAATCGAAAACGAAACAATCTGCTAATTAAAATGATATAATTCATCGTTAAATTTGTTCAATATTTATGAAGCAGAAAAGCATCATTTTGTTGTAAGCAAAGGAAGCGAAAAGGATTCGAATATTTTTATCAAAAGGTTTTCATCTTTTGCTATTATACTATTTCATTTTCAATTGAAAAAAAAACATAAATTTCTCACCACAGAAACTGTACGTCTTGTGATCTCCGTCGACGGATTCCTTGCAGAGGCCGAAATCCGTCAGACGGATGTGGCCCTCTTCGTCCAGCAAAATACTGAAAATCACAAGTAATTTCCTCTTTCGTCATTTGATTATGACAGCCTTGCATCATTTCCTTGCTTTACTGTTCTTTTCCTCTTTTTCAATAATTTTTATTTCCCCAGATTTACATATTTGAGATCTTTTGCCGAAAGAATAAATGCGCAGAGTTGCAGAGCAAGGCAAAACGCGTCAGAGGGTCTATTTTTAGTGTTCTGAATAGAAAAGCAGAGTTGATGTGTTCGTTTTTTTGCCTTTTGCAATGAATTCGAATTGCAAACCAATCAACCATTTGTTCATTGGTTTGGAGAAGTGGAGAAGGAAAGGAGCAGGGGAAATGAGCAATGGAAGCATGAAGTTATGAGGAAGAAAAAGTAAGGCAGAAGGAGAAGTAGACGAGGGAGGAATTGCGTCGAACTGCAACGACTAAATGGGGCTGATTACTCATAAAATGACAGGGTTGCTGAATGAATGAATGAGGTTTTAGGTAAACAGATTTGAAGATGAGATTTCGAATTTGCACGTCTTTGAAATGAAAATGAGAAAAGTGATGAAATGAGCATGACTACAAAATTTTTAATTCATCCCCAATTTGAGTCTGCCAAGGCCAGGCGTTATCGCATAGTCGCACAACCAATAATGATCTAATGAAAATGAGAATCCAGAGAATTGGGCTGTGAAAGAAATGTAGAGAATGGACGATAAATGGAATGAAAAGGTAACATTGAAACAGAGCCGAATAAAGGAATGAATGACAATATTGAAAGTATGCATTTTGGATGAGCCCATAGTTTGCAGAAAATCAGCTAATGGAATTAGTTAGTTTCAGAAATTTATAGATGAAAAAGATACTCGAAGTTCAGGAATATTGAAACTCGGACTCAACAACAATATGGAATCTTAGCCAAATCAAAAATGAGCCCGCAATGCTCTTAGTTCGTACACATTCTTTATAAAAAAAAAACTTACTTTTCAGGTTTGAGATCTCTGAAGAGGACGAAGTGAGTGTGGAGCCATTCCAGGGCCAGCAGCAACTCCGCCATGTAGAACTTGACGTCCTCTTCCGTGAACATTACCTGAAAATGCAGAGATAATCAAAATTCAATCATTCCCCATTTTACTTTCATTATTTGCATATATCTATAAGAAACTATGAAAGAAGCACTTTCTGCATTTTTGTTGAAATAAGTTAAAAATTTTCTAAATCTGAATTTCAATTTCATCTAATCCTACACACTAGACATTTGAAAATTTGTTTGTTTGGAAAAGATCAAACAGATCAACTTGCACGTTTTCTATTTTGGTATTTTTCAAGGTATCGCTGATTCTAGAATTTATCAAAAGCATGTAATTTCAAAATACAAAATATTTTCTAATGAAAATAATATTTCACGTAGAAAATTGTACACTTTTACTTCCTACTTCCTACTTCTATTCGGCTTAATCTTTTGATTTGAGGCTTCATTCTTCAAAAATGAGTAACAGGAAGTGAAAATGAGCAAATTATTGAAATTCATGTAGTAGTTACAAAGTAAGAAAAAACCCCTAGTATGTGTATAGAACAGAATGGCAATTTCGTAATTTGCAACTATTGCATGGTTTTTGGTAGCTATATTTTTAGAGCGTAAGAATATTCGTCACACATGATTTTACATCTATATAATAAGGTGTTCTTTAATTCTTGCATAAGTTCTCATGAGTAATTTCTTGCTCACCTCTTTGGACAGTCGGGTAAACAGATCCCCGCCTCTGAGAAAATCAAGAATCAGGTAGAGTTTGCCCTCTGTTTGGAATGCTGAAACATGACAATCATTGACAAAAACTGGATGAATAATTATTTATCAAGAAAGGGATTAGTGTTTTTTTTGTATCACCTCGACCTGTTAATCCCTCTTTGTAATCTTTATTCCTCCTCATCAAATTATTTTCTCATCATTGAAAATCGGAGGAGGAATATTCATGTTTTCTTTTTGCTCTTCTCGCTTCTGATATGTTTATGTCAACAAAGCAGACATGAGAATGTCAGCCGATTTTCGCATTCTTTCAACTTCGATCAAAGAATCAAACACAGACAATGTGCATAAATCAAAACAGAGCAAGGCATGGAGAATGGAATATGTGGGAGATTGTTGCTGCATAAAACTCCGCATTTCCGTGTAATTTCATCCATCTCCCTTTTCCTCTCCTTTCGCGGCATAAATCGACAATTTTCCGCACTAATGGGTTATTATCTTATTTAGGAGAAAAAGAGTAGAGACTTGGCGACAGAGCTCAGTTAAGTTAACGAGAGTCGCTTTGTCTCATATTTTAGTAAAAGATCTTCAAAAAATGACTCTTGAAAATTGCTGGCGAAAGAATTTATGGTGTAAAAACATGAGATTGAAGTCAATTATGCATCTTCCTCCTCACAAAATTTAATATTTGATCTAGTTCAGATCTTAAGAAAATAAGGCTTTTAAATACTCAATACCTCATAGAACGAACATTTTCAAAATGAATAAAGATCGAATTAGAGAGGGTAAAGTTAGAGTGTGTTAGAATAAAGCTGGTATCAAAATGATAAGCACATCGAGCTGCATATTTTGGAACTAATTTTACCTGTTTACCCCTATTCCCAGCTATATTGCAGTTTCGTAGTTCTGGTCAAACGAAGTGCAGTTCGTGTGTTGAAAAATAGGGAGCAAAGGCGAGAGAGGTAGAGGAAATTGCGTGCCACTCTTTCCCTTGTCCTTCGCTGACACTCCTTTCTTCTCTGCACTCTGGCCTCGCTCTTTGCACACAGTCGTGGCATGCATTTCCCGCAACGGCGCTTTTTAACACAAGAACTGCCATTTCATTTGACCGATACAATAACCTATCGATGTATTCAAACTGCGGGGTGTATTCAACAAATAGAAAATTATACATAAAATCGCACAAGAATTTTTGACGATGATGTAATTTTCATAAATGGACCTACCGTAATGGAGTTTGACGATGAATGGGTGGGAGATGTGCGCGAGAATGTTCCTCTCCATCTTGGTCCGCTGCCTGTCGCGCACCTTGAGGGTCGCCTTCTTCAGCACTTTCATCGCGTACACATGTCCTGTGTCCCGGCCACGGATTTTTCGAACCAGGAACACCTAAAAATTGCAAATAAAAATGTAATTATGCAAATGAACAGGATGGGCCATAATAATAGCCTCGTTTATCAATCAAGAATTTATTGAATTTCCATCGAGAAGCACTCGATATTATGGGCATCCGACTACTGCTTGGTGAACATGAAAAGATCGAATTTTGAACGTTCGAACAAAGGAACATTTTACTGCTACACATAAGCGCACATTATTTGACGACAGCTCTAATAGAATATATAGAAAATTGTCGTAAGGTATTGTGCTTGTGTGCATTCGCAAAATGATCATTCATTCAGACGTTCAGAATTTGATATTTTTCATTTTCCCCAAGTAGTCGGACGAACACAATAGTCAATGGCTTATACACATTTATGCTTGACTCAAAGAAAACAGACCTCGAAAGTTACACCTTCACCAATCTTTCTCAAGTGAATATTTCGAAAAATTTAGTACAAGTCAATTTGAATCCTACATTTTGTGAAGTTATAATTATAGTCCATTAGGCCCATTCTGTTTATAAATGATTTCTGATCGTCTCTTTCAAATTCGGTAATTCAAGATGGTCAATAAACTTTAAGACGAGATGAAAATAATTAGGGTTTTTGTTATTTAGGAAAATTCATCAAGAACCTCCCACGATACCAATTAGATAACATTTTCCATTTATGATTTGAATTTTTAGTGAGTTGATATCAAAATAGTCAAATTTACTAGAAACTAGTCTCGAGCATTTTTCAACGAATCAAGTTTACATTCGTCAAAATTTCAATGAATAAGAAATTCGCTTCAGAGAAGTATGTTTCATGTCTCCCCAAAAATGTCAATTCATCTAAATTTCATGGTAATTCAGAAGTTTTCATCAAGCACACTAATTTGCACCTGTTTTGGCATTTTTAAGACTTCTTCTGTCTACTTGTAAAGACTCATAAATACAAAAAAAAATCAAGAGAGGCCTATCTTGACACAATTCCGGTGAATTCATAAATGCAGGATGCAGAAAGGCAAAAGGGCAATCGAGCAATTGAAATGCGAGTTTAGTTGGGCTAATTGTAGTCCTATTGCAATGCCGAAACAGAAACGAATGATTCATCTATTACCTCGGGGAAGATTGAAATCAGAGCTCAACATTACTATCGTGTTTCTTGTGTTTCTCATGAAATGAAAAGCAAGTGACTTTTTCTCCTAACTATGAAACTGGATAGGAAACTATTTCGCTATCAAAAATGCATGCATGGAATTTCAAATGAAATTTTGGTAACATCACCAAAATAACAAATTCATTAAACTTAATCGATAATTTTAGTTTTTTTTTCTTCAGAATTATTTCAAAATGCTCACCTTTCCGAATGATCCCTGGCCAAGCACCTTGAGCAGTTCGAATTGGGAGGCATCTGCCTTCTCGCCCCCCTTTCGCACCTCTCCAATATCGATTTCCGTTACCGATTCCTCCTGAAATAGCAGACTACATTAGTTTAGTCCTCTTTCTGAGAATCTGATATCATTACTCACAAAAAATTGTAGGTCTAAATTTAGGGATAACCTTGGTGATGAATAAATTCATTCAAGCGAAAACGCTATTTAGCGAACAGCTTGTGATATGAACATTTTACAAATTGTGATGCGAAGCCTGCATTTCGCATGAATCAAAAACGTGAAAAGCCAGCCATTCGAAGAAAAAAAAACCTAATTTATTTTCGTCATCTACTCTTTTAGCTTCTGATTTGCACTGTAATGATTGCATCATTTCTTGGCATTCGTCTAAACACAACAGCGCGGTTCTGCGAAATCCAAAAATGGCAGATTTGATCTGTGTGATTCCCGCCTAATGAAGAACGGAATGTGGGTGTGCATTGCATTCGGATCTTTCATTATGTTGCCAAAAATCTCATGATTGCAAAACTAATGAGATTTTTCAAAAATAGATCACCAGATCAAGAAACCAACAGAAATAATGAATCTGGTCATTTGGATGAGCAACGATGCAATGCAACATTCAACATTGGACTGGAACTACAGTCATAGGCTGATCTGTCACAATCTCCCCCCTTTCGTGGCATTGATTATGAATGAACACTGAACTTAGCAGCAAAGAATAAGTGAGCAAGCAGAAGAGAATTTACTCGGGCAATTAGCAACTTACTACTTCACCAATTTATGACTCAACGTGGATTGAAAGAGGGGCGTGAGATGAAACTCTCATTGCGTAATAGCAATCTCGATAGTTTTGAGTAAATTCAGTTCTAATTATGATTCTGGAAAATTTTTGAGTATCTAACCGCATAGAATCCGATTTCGGCGTTTTAAATATCATTATTCTTTACACGATATCGAAAATCTTCAAAGACTCATTCCAAGTCTGCTGCTGACGTTACGAAAATTGAATTCTATCACGCTCCTTCTGATTGCTAGATGCTTGGAAACAGATGCGAGGGGAAAGAACGATTCAGTGACGATTACCTCAGTGGAACTGCCGGGCTTCTGTCCGTTCTGCCCGGGAGCAACGGGGGTCTCGCAGTCGGACCTGCTGCTGGACGGCCCGTTGCCTGTCTCGAACGAATCCGAGGACAGTTTCCCGTCCGCTTCCCCTGGCTCCAAGATTTTGGCTGCTTTTTCAGGTAATCCACAAAAAATAGACAAATATATTCAGGTAGACATTTATGGGGGGGATTAGCTATTCGAGGGGAATTGTGGGAGTCGCTTTACATTCTCGTTTTTCTCTTCTGTTCCAAAGTAAGGTAGGCAGGGAATACGTCAATTGGCATGCAGTGCCGCCCACGGCTATGGCTCGCTGCAACCAACAAAGACACCTGAAAATGAGGAGCTCAGAAGAAGGAGAAGAAGGCGAAAGGAAAAGGAGCGAAAAGGGAATTTGGAAGTGGGAAACACGATAAGTGAAAACGAGATTTAGAAGAAAAAAAAAAGAATCTAAATTCCTGAAAAGCTCTAAAAATCATAGATCCGTTTGTTATTAAAATATATATATGGACAAAAGGTTTAGACTAATTCGATCTCGATTTTTAGAAGAAGATATTTTGAGCTAAATTTTACACATAAGGGATTAGTTATCAATAAGATCGGAATAATAATGGCAATGAGATGGGTTCTAATGAAATGAGGCAATGAATGGTGTCACAGATAAAGAAGGAGACGAGGAACAGAATGGAGCACAAAATTGGAAAAGAGAAAACGAAAACGAAAAGAGGAAAAGAGGACTGAGGAGAGGGCAAAACATGGAGAGCGCGCAGAGAAAAAGACAGAAAAGGAAAGGGAGGAAGATATGAGAGAGCAGAGACAAGCAGAGAGGTGCCGTTGGATGAAGACGAGAATGTGCTGCAGCAGGCAACAAAACTGACGATGAGGGAGAGTAAGGAGATTGGAGAGAGAATAGGGAAAGAGAGAAGGGGAAAATAGAGCAGAAGACTACAATAGAAGAGAGACGGAGAATGGCTAGTCAGATATAGCTGACGACGGTGCATGGCTAGAATGCCTGAGTGTGGTGGTTGTGTGAGTGTAGCTCCTCCCCCATTCTCCTAGCTGCTGCTTCCTTCGTCACGTCATCAAAAATGCCTCTCTCGGCTATGCTCCCTTTCTCCTTTCAAATCTCCTCCAGCCTTTCTTCTTTCCTTCATTTCTTCATTCGGCCCTCAAATCTTTCCCTCTTCCTTCATCTATAATGACGCAATTTCATTTAGCACTTTCCGTGCAGCTTTCAGTCTCAGGCCCAATAAGTCTAACCTCTAGCAACGAGTCCTTGTATCTCCCCATACCCCTTTTCTCTACTTCATCCACTTCTATTTGCATCCCGCAATATCTCCAGCTTTTTTATTAGCTTCAACTCCAAGGGTTCTGCCCACGACCTACTGCGAGAATTCGCACAACAAACCAAACCAATGAAATCAAATTATCGAATCGAAAACGAAAGTGGGTGCGGAAAGGGAAGGGGGAGAAGAGGGACGAAGTTCCAATTGAAATGCACACCTAAAAATGGCAGACGGATTATGCGAAAAAGGGTGAGAGGATAATCGGGAAGACTTTAATGTATAATTTTTAAAATGAAACTGAAGAAGACATCAAATTGCAAAGAATGATAAAAACTAGATAATTGTGAAGCATGACATTTGAAAACAGTTGTGGACGAGGCAAAAGCGCTGAAAATGTGAAACCGGATTTTCTAAACCAAGAATTTCTGTAATTAAAAGGCGAAATTGAATCAAGAATTTCGGAACTGAACTCGAACTCAATTACTAGCAATTTCGAGTTCGACTTTTCTAACAAAAAATGCCGAGTTTGAGTTTGAAAATATTCGAATTTCCGAAATTCCTGAGTCGAACGTTTTGGCATTTTTTTAGAAATGAAAAACTAACATTTTCCATCCAATCCTAAATAAATTAATTCATTAATATAGAAAAAAGACGATTCAGAAAGACACCCAACATATAAACATTCCAAAGGGGAATAATATAGAAAAACAGAACGTTTTCCTACCTATCCCATCCTAGCCTTGATATATTGGAATATTTGAATGTCATTTCCGAATGGTCATTGAGAAAAGATGCCGATTTTAGTGATAATGACAATTTTAGTCAAAATTAGAAAAAATAGTTATGGCAAGAAAATGAACGAACAGTTCCCCCTCTTCTGTATCCGACTTATCCTTGTCGCCAAGTCACCAATCTGGTATTTTCAAGCTCACAGTTGAATCTCAGTCAACTTCACACAAATCAAAGTTTATTCAATAGTTGGAAAGCAACCTATTTCAAGCGAGCAAAATTAACAGAATGCCTCGTTGGCCGGCCGAGAAAAAGAGAAACATCAGCATTTCTCGAGAGAAGCAGAGAAATAGAAACTATTAAAATATGTTAAAACTTGCGAAATAATTCAAAAACGGAAAAAGATGCAATTTCGCACAGAAAATGAATATTGCGTGTAAGCAAAGAAAATAACCATTACCCTATATATCATGCGCGGCTAAAAATGCGTGTTCATTCTAGTCATCCACTTTACCAGTTTGGCCTGGCTAATCTCTAATCAGCTTACTTCAAAGGGGAGATTATGGCACAGATCTGTGTGTATTACCCCACACGCAAACATACACATATAAATCACGCTTTCCGATTCAAACGATTCGAATCGAGTCGAATCAAGTGTTCATCATATTTTTCATTTCAAATTATGACGTAATGAGTTATAAATACTGTCCCAATTACCTTACTTTCCCTCTTCACTTTTCTAATGATTCTTGAAAAACAACGTTAATTGAGCAGGAAACTGGTCATCAAGAATTATATTTCCACTGTGCACTTATTGATATATTGCTTTGAGCTCACGAGTAATTTATCTGGTGATTAGACAATATCATCTATTACGCAAGAAAGTATGCAGTGAAAAGATATATGAATCGGGTGTGAAAAAAATGAAAATTTTGAGGAGAAAAAATGGTTTTGACTTCTTTAGGGAAAATCTGAGCCACAAACTTAATATTTTGATGTCAATAAATGCAAAACTTCGATATTGGAAAAAGTTTCATCATTCATTCTTGCACAGAATGCTTGAACTTTCAAATAATTTGGAAATATTTGAGCAAAAACACCAACTTCGGCTTACTGATGATCAGCAATCTTTCTTTCAGGCAAAAATCAAGTGAAGAGGTAAAATAAGGTAACATTTGAAACGATTTCATAAACTTGTAAAATCGTACCTTATCGTTGCCGTTTCTCATCACCTCGTCATTCCCGTAGAAGGCCTTGAGCATCTAAAATTCACCACATTAATCCATCGCTTTATGCCCGAGATTTGAGTATTTTGGTTTAGCTTTAAACCACAAAATTTAACATTAAAAAATGACTGCAGAAATCCGACTGCATTTCCGTCCTGATTCTCACTTGCAAATACCAATACACTTCCCCCTTTGCTTTGCCTGGCTACGTAACCAGCAGATATTTATAAAAGTTACCGAAAATGGAGGGCAAATAACGCGCATTTGTATAGAATGCAATAGTATGATTTTGAATTCAAGTTTGCAATTTTAGGAGTGAATTTTAGATTGAGTATTGCAGGATAAAAACAGAAGAGTAGGAAGATGTAGGAAATTAGAAGAGAAAGAGAAAAGAATAAGGGAAACTACAGAAACTGAACAGAACAGGATGGAGCGCGTGCTGCATGTAACTGAATGACGACTGCAAGGAGAAATGAGGATTACACTGCATTAGCCCCAAATAACGTTCAGAAAAAGATCGGAAGGAAACTGTTCTTACTCTACAAATAAAGACTTTCTCTGGAAATCAAGAATAAAAAATAAAGCTGCAAAATTATTCATTTGAAGGAAACAGTGAAACACAGTATGTCGATGAAGAACACGAAAATTTGGACTTTAGGTTCTTTGAAGTGTAAAAGTGATTCTGATAAGGAATATGCATCTCCGATTCAGAGTAGATTTAGACTTCGAATTATCGTTTTTACTCTGATAGGAAACTCAATTCCGACACCGCATTCCTCAGACCGATATCTTGAACAACCCAGATTCTGACATCGATTTCATCCAGCAGAAAGTATTTTGCAACCCTCGAAACATAAAAACGAAGATGTGCATAAATTGAATTGATTTGAAATTCAAAACTTCCCTTGAAAGCGAGCCTTTTGAATGAGCCGATCATGAATTTTAATGAATATCCGAATCGAAAAAAATCAATCAAATTGATTTGAAAAGGCCCGAAATGCGCGTGGACAAAAACTGCTGTGTCGAGGGAAAGAAAATGAAAATATGAGTGAACAAATGAATGACGAAAATAAAAATAAGTAAAAAAATGAAACGATTCCCCACAAATCTGCAATCAAATAAGGCAGAAAAGCCGGGGGGAGGAATGGAAGGAAGAAGTGAATGGAATCAGAAGCGAGGATTCAGCTGTGCAAACCGAGAATCCACTCCGAGTGAGAACAGGCTCTAACTCGAAGTCCGTGACGAAATGACGAAATGCTGGATAATCCACTAAATTCCTACTTCCCATCCAGTCGCAAACCGAAACAGCTCGCACTTTCCGGAAACAGCAATTTTGACCGATTATGAGTCCACTTTCATTGCATTAGTTTATGAGTTTACTACGTTCCGAGAAAAATAGCGATTTTGCAGGAATGTCATTTGTAGAAAAATCTGTTTTTCTTTAGATTATTTTGAGCTCATCACTAAAATTTGAAAGATATCATTAAATTTGAGAAGAATGTGGGATATTGTCAAATTCTGCAACAATGTCAGTAAAAGCAGTCTCTAAAAATGCAGTTTAAAACTGAAGTTCGTCAGTCTGAATAAGAGCATGAGCATGGTGAGGCAAGAAGATGTGAAAATCTGCACAACAGAGTCCATAATTGACCTGGTAAAGGAAAGAAAATTTAAGTTCGCTGCAGCTCGAGAGAAATTTCGAAGACATGTCAGCTTCACTTTGCTATGTTCAATTCAATTTTTAAAAATTGAAAAATCGATGACTATTCGCAAAATATTAAAACAGAAAAGGTGATCGTATGGCCTAACTCACCCGGTTGTCAAAATGCGATAAATGGACGAATTCGAAAATTTTTTATTGTTGCTCATTTTGGCGAATCTTCTGCGTTCAAAATTTCATACGTGAACAATTTCAATCCGATTTCTACTTTTTAGACAATTTTTAAAATAAAATTTTGAAGTTCTGTAAATTTTTATCCATCAGTTTTTGGATAATTCGTCCCTTTATTCATCTTCAATTGACTTCTCAAATCTGCCTATTTTCCAACCCACACCTGCCCCGGGCCGCAAAATAGACAACCGCAACGAGGGTAGAGAGATCTTTTCTTATAATTAGATATTGGGTTTTAAAAAGATCTGAAATTCATTACCGAACAGATCTTTACATGAGAGCACTTTTCAAACAGTAACTTCTCAACAAGCAAGACTGATTGGGGTTCTGATCCCGAGCTTTTGACAAAATTCACACTTCTCAAAGCCCTGCCAAAGAATAATGAGTGTGAACAAAACCGAAAGCGAATTTCAATATCAGAACGGAATAGAAAAGCAGTCAATTGGTTTTTACAACAAAAAAAATTCTCGACATTTCGTTGAATTTGGAGTGATGGCGGCCAACCTGCTGTTCCCTGTGCAGCTGTGGGGAGGGCGGTCTGTTCTCGCCGACAGCGGGCGGCACTCGGAAGGGGTCTTCGAACGGGGCCAGCGGCATTCTTCCACAATTCCCCCACTGCTTCCGTCTCCCTGAATCAACGTCAGCGATAATATCGAATATCGATTTCCGAAATGAAATTAATCAAATCGCGCGCATATTGACAGACGAAATCAATAAAATGAAAATATTAAAAGACGGGCCAAATACTTGGAATTCTCTCATAGAACTGCGGGAGGGAACTAGATTTTAGGAAATTCAAGATTTCTTTGAACCAGTTTCGATTGAATTTCAACCAACTTAACAACTTCTCGAAGCAAACCAGAAGCTAATATCGTGAGAAGTTTCGCACAGGTGGAAAAGTAAAAAAAAAAGTACTCACTTTTCTTTGATTTTTAAAACGAACTTATGTGAAATATGTTGAATAGGAACTGGCAAAATAGTGAATACAAAATGTAAGAAAAATAGAATATTTGCAAAAAAAAATTGCTACTAATACAATTTTTCAAAGTCCAAACAGAGTTGGAGGTAGCTCGCAAGGGACAAATATATTTCGCAGAAGAATGCGGAATGTCTTTTTTGTGGAATATTAAAACGAGGGAGAACCAATAAAATCAAACTGTTCAAAGGAAGAAACGGAAAATGAGCAGCAAAATTGAAAAATGTCGAGAAAATTTGAAATTCGTGAAAAAATGCAATGAGACACACGAGCACACGGAGAAATGCGCTGAAACAAAGAGTAAAGCGCAAAGTGGTTGTGTCAAATTATTCATTATTGCTTTTCCATTCATTCTCGTCGGTCGCCGTTCTTTTTTCGTGTTTTTATTATTTTTCGTTAACTGTCATAATATTTTGCGATAAAATGATGGAGAATCATCAAAATGATTTTTCCAATTAGTGGCTGATGTCGGAATAATTGAAAATCGAGATGAATAAAGCTAAGATCTAATATTGCGATAGGTAAACAAAACCGGCGAAGAAGATGAAAATGGAGGGGACGGAATTGGAATGAAAATATGAGTGAGGAATGTGACTGGGGATGTGCGTGCGGAGGAATTCAGGGTAGGGATGGATGGATGCATGCAAATGTGGAGGAATGGAAATGCAGCTGACACAGGCAGGCAGGCGTGTTTCGTCAATGAACTAGGACTACAAATGGAGTGAATGGAGGAGAGCAAAGGAGCAAATAGAGGGAGGAAGGAGCAGATTAGGTGAGCAACGGCAACAGAGCAACGCTAAACGAGCAGAAGCCATTGCCCATTGCCCCGAGAGCTATGAAACTCGAAACAAGTGAATAATCGATGGACGACGGGCTGGTTGAAATGTGGGAAGGGGACTGGGAAACACCCTGCACGACTGGCGACTGACTCATTCACTAATTAGGAGGTGCACACATTCACATTCCGAAGGCACATCAAATAGTTCTAGAAGAGTAGACTTTTCGAGGAAGAAAAACGTCGATCAAATGCTCAGGATTAGGCTTGCCAAATTCCGAAGAGCAAACTGACTCAAGGTAAAGGGTTAAATTCTGGTAGATCTCGGAGACAAAAGAAAGGAATGTGGGATAAACAGATTTTCGAACTGAAGTTCTCGATCTGTCAGCGTTTCATTGCCAATTGCAATCAAAAGACATCTGGCCTGGCATCTTCCCAGATTCCAGCTCTGAAGCTCTTTGCTTTCGGCGCTCAGTTCCCAGCCTCAGTCATATTCTCCTTCCAATTTTTAACTCTCTCTCTCTCCTCTCTGTAATATGATTCCCCCTCTCCCTTTCCTTCATGGAGCTGTTATTTCATGGCAACACTTTCTTCAAAAAAAAAAAACGTCTTGATTTTGCCATGTTCAAAAGAAAGAAAATAAATTTTGTAGACATCCGAACAATACATAAAATGGAGGATATCTACTCGCATACAAAATGAATCGAGCAAAGCATGCCCAATAATACTCTAGTTTATTGCACTGCATGCAAAATAATTAGGTGCCAATCAGCAAAAAAATAAGAAGAGGATTCTTCAATAACCTCAAAATAAACCTACTAATACACAGAAAAATATGTAGATTCAGATGAATGAGCAATGAATGTCTTTTTACTAGCACCACAATAAACACATTCTGTCTAATGCATATTGGCAGCAATTTCTTAGAAAAAAGCTATTATGCCGAGATATGAATTTGCAGAATTTTATATTATCGATCATACTTTGTTTGTTTGATGATTGCATACTGGATAGGTCCTATTTTCCGGTTCTAAAATCGATATCGCCCATTATGAACAGATATGTCAAGTATTGGAATTGTTTGGGATGGGAACGAGCCAAAATAAGTAGTTTTTCTAAGTTTTGGACGGGGACGGATAAATTCGTGATATGCCTGATTATGAGTCTGATTTTATCGGAAGTTCGGTTGATGACAGAGTTTTGAAGCAAAACTGGGTTGATGTATCAGAACATTCCATGCATGATGACCGGGTTCGAATTAAAAATTTTGATGTCGAATTCAGTTTTGGAGTATAAGAAGGCTTTTTTCTAAGATTGATAACATTTTTATCGGTAGTCGAGATCGGAGTCGGAGGTTTCTTCATTAGTTGGAGTCCATTCCTGCCCACATCTGATTCTAGGGATTGGGCTAAATTTTTCCATTCATAAATAAAGTATCTAAACCTGAACATCAATACAAGGGAAAATTATAAACAAACTTATTAAACTTCGTAATATTTTTGAGTAGTCATGATTGATAAATACGCCTTTTTTCATTTTTAGTCAAGAAAGTTAACCGATTCAAACAAATCTTTATAAGTCGATAGCATAAGTGAACAAATAACAATCTCCAACTGATGATTTTAGGGCCCGTTCAGACTTAATTGCAATGCAGCTCGCTCGAAATGACATGAGAAATCAAGAGAGCAAAAGAAGCGATGCAATCGCGCTCTCTCTCCCTTCACTTTCCATGCTATTTCAAGCGAATTGCAACTAAATCGGAACGGACTCTTAAATTTTGACACATCGATGAAATACGAGACACATAATGAAGTCAATAGCGCTTCAGATACATAAAATATTTGCAAAAATGGGATATCAATAAAAAGAAATTTTGATGATACGATAGAAACTAAGCAACGCTGACAATGAAGGAATGACTTGTAACAAAATGAGTTATATGCGAACCCTATGCATCGTAAAGAGCTCAAGTGTAAAGATAAAGAGACAAATAAATGAAGCACATCCTCGACTTGCATTAAAATCGACTGGAAAAGTAAAGAAAATATGGCATCGTTAGACGACAGAATCAACTATTCTTTAGGCAACCCAATGAAATGAAAGTGAGTAACATGAGGAAAGCGAAAAGCTACAATTTCGTATAGATGACTATTGTGCTCGAAAACTTGCAACGGAATTATATCTTATTGCTAGTTATGTCTTTCTTGAAAGAAATATTGAATTTAAAAAAAAAAATCATAAATTGGAATTGATTCTCAAGAACGTGATAGAATATTTAGATTTACTTAGCCAGAAACTGAACTCTAGTTCATTCTATCAGTCAGCACTCTTATTCATCGAATTTTGAGAGACATCGAAAATCTTCGTTCAATTTTACAACTCAACGTCGATCTCTATGGGTAAATATTTCTCGATTTTGAAAATATCAAAATATTAGTATCTCTTAGTTTGGAATTTAATAATTTTACCCATCAGAAATGCTTGCGTTTCTATGCGAGGATTTAGAAATTTTTATCTTCGGTTAGATGTACAGTTAATTCGGTTTTAGGAGACTTAAAATTTTACTGTTGATTTCTTCGTTTTAGCTTGGTCTATGGCATTGTTCGAATCGAATGATAAAATATTCAAGCACAAACATTCTGTCTTGCATTCAATTGATGAATCACTGATAAAGCCATTTAAAATTCTCAAGTCGAACATTCAAAGGTCCGGTAAATTGAAAGTGTAATTAGACTAATTATGATCTGCATGATCTGATCATTTGCTTATCCAGACGATGCTGATAGAGAAGGAAGGAAGTAATTTTCAAATGTCCAAAAGCTTTCTCGTAGGGGTTAGCCGATAGGAGACTGATATTTGGTATTTCGAAATTATGAAAACTCGAACCAACAGAAAAGAAATGCATGTTTCTCCACATGATACTTTTCTTTGAAGCAAATAATTATGAAGTGAACGATCGGTGCAATGAATGTGCGAACAATTTATATAGAGAAGTGATTATGATTCTATCACCGCATAAAATATTTTGATATAAAGCGATGTTTACGTGGATGAATTGGCATATTTGTCGTGTCCTTCCATCGATCGAAGGATTCGTTCCACCCAGTAGATCGCCGGCATGTAATGCGCTTCGAACCAGCAGTGAGTCGAGGAGATCTACAAATTATTGGGATTTTGTCGTGTTCTATAACCACACCAAGTTGCAGATTTGGGATCAGGGGTGCACGAAGTTTTGATTTGAGAGTTTTCGAAATTAAAATTTAATTTTCCAAAAAAAATTCAAGCCTCCATTTGTGATCCACAATCACTTTTGGAAAATGACTGGATGGCAAATGATCATGGAATACAGGATAAAATTTTGATGAACAAGTAAAAACGTTATCCTACCTTTGCTCTCTTGTAGTTCATTCCCCATCCTTTGACGAACGAAACTCGAAAAGTGCACATTCTCATCAAGGAGTGAACTGCGTTGTATCCTCTTGAAACGCACAGCTCGAGCAGACGAGAGAATTCGGCAACATTGAATATTTTTATATTGCAACCGGGAGGCATCTAAGCAAGCTATTATTAGAGAAGAAATTTCATTTGAAAAATACCTTGATGATGGCGTTCGGATCGAATTTCCTTCTATAGTTGTAGGTAGCCGATTGCAGGAAAATAGGATATTCAGACAAACATTCGACGAATACCTAAATTTCCTCGACTGTAATCAATCTTTTCCCTTTCAAAGCAAATGAAATATCAGATATTTAGCAGGATAACTCCTGTAATGAAAAGTTATGCTAATGCCTCCAGGTGATTGAAATTGGTGTACTTCAACAGTGTTTGTTCTTTTTTCAGAATGCTCATCACCGCTTTAATGAAAAATTCATGAAACGAGAAGAACGAGAAAGAAGTTTCTTTCTAACTAAATTAAGGAGCAAGATTTTATGATTTTTCGTCGGTCTACGTGCAAAACAATGGACTCACTTCTCCACCAACGTTATAAAACCGAACTCCTCGTCCAATCAGCTTCTTCGTATCACTAATCAGCTTATTCCTTTGAATGTTTTCAATCGAACCCACTGAGAACCGAGATGAGTTGCTGAAAATATCATGTTCTTATTTAAAAATGAACTAAAACTAAAATATATTTCAATATAAAGATAACATTTTTGACATTTTAGTAGAGAAAATATTTATTCAGCTTTCAAAGATTCTGCAAGACTTGGAAATGAAAGATTTTATTTGTTCTAAATTTTTCTCTTCTGAAAAATTGAAAGAAGAACAAAAACACTATGAACAGTTCCTGACCATTATTTCTGGTATCTTCGACTACTCAAGAAATTCGAAATCTCAATCTTCATGAAAATTGATATGAAATTTTTCTTTTCGTAAGTAACAATTTTTATCGTTTGTCAGTTCAAATAAAGTTCTTTTTTTCAAGAAGAAGCTTTTTCTTTCACTGATTGATCAAGCGTCCTATTTATAGCGTTCAGTCAGAATGATCGTTCGGGGTGTTTCATTACGACAAAGATTTACGAAAGATAAAATGTGCTTCAATTTATCCACAAAAAGAAGTCGTTTTGCTACAGCAGTTGAATGGAATATTTGCTTTCCAAAAATCTTCGAAAAACTGTTCAATCAGTCATAGATTTTTATTTCAGCAAGAAGAAAACTTACTTTTCTTGTTGTCTCTGTGATAATGCGGAATATCCATCAATGAGATAATATGGACTGCTTGCGTAGACGTGCGTTCCGATTGTCTCCACTCCCTCATAGTACGCGAAACTCAACCACTCCTTCATGTCCTGATATTCGATAAGTTCGTAATTGTCTGAAATTATATGAAGATTTTGGATGAAATTTGAAATAATAATTCCTTACCAGCTGGCATATTCTTGATGGTCTCATGATAGTCGTCCGTTTCCATGGGCTCTTCCTCGTCTTGCGCCAAATCTTCTCCATCCATCTAAAAGCCAAATTTATAATAACGAGAATTTTCCAAATTTAGCCTCACGTCTGAATCACTATCGAAGCTGCCTCGCATATTCTTGTACTTAGAAAGCAGCGCTTTTCTCTGTCGCAAAATTTCTTCGTCCAGAGTCGGTTTCAGTCCCTCATCTGATGGCGAATCATCGATTATTTCCATCTGTTCTCCTTCCTGCGTTGCCACCATAGCTGACCTCTCGATGTAGGCCTTCGTTATTGGTCGATTGACGAGCGATCCACTCCCGTTTAGTTCACCGAACTCATTCCACCGTAGATCAGCATTCACGTCGGGAGCTTCTCTCGGAGATCGAACTTCGGGCTCTGGCTCGAAGTAATCGTCCACAGAGTTGACTGGGGAATCGACAGGCGAATCGAGATAGCTCCTTCCAGGTGCATCGAAGTAGAGACTGCTGGTGGTGGACAGGGCGGGACTCGACGCGCCATTCTGGGAAATGCCGTCGAACTGCTGCGACTCTCTGCTCATTATGCTACTCGTATCGGAGAACGGATCATTCGGATCGATGCCTCGCATTTCGTCGATCAATCGCAATTCGCAGTTGAAGAATGCAGGCTGGCTACTCGACGATTGCTCGTTTGTCGGGTCATAAGGCATCCAATTGGCTTTATAGAACGGTCCCCTCGACTTGCTGCCGTAGTCTTTGTCCTTGAATATGACCATCGGCTTGAGATCGGGTTTTGACGGATGATTGCCTTCGTAGTGCGTCGGATTAATGCAGATAGAATTAGCCTTCAGGCTGAACGGGTGTTCACATGATTTGATGGGTCGTAGATCACGCATGTTCCTGAAATATGAAACTATTTATTTGATCACAATATTTTTAAGGGCTTCAGTGTTTCATTAATAACTAAACGAGTTTGTACTGCAAATTTACGACTTTTGTAGATATTTACAAGAATTCGCAGTTTGTATAAGCCTGCAATCTTATCAAAAATTTTACAAGATAAAGCTACGAAATTTTACAACTTTTCACGCACTTTCTCATGTCCGCTAATAAACAATCTAGATAAAAGCAGGACACACGAGGGGGAAAAGGGCGAAAATCGATAACCGTAATCCTGAGCCGATTTTTAATTTCATTGTTTAAAATTTTTATTAGCACCAAGGCTACGATATATTGATACAATTTGAATGTTCTGCAAATGGAGTGCTCAGGATAGTGACGTTGTTTCCAATCGTTAATGAACATGATACTGTGCTTACGAAAAGTAAAAAAAAAAACCCGCCAGTAAGTACTTGCAGGCTATTTAGACTGCACATTACAAGTCTGTACAGGATCAAAATTTACGTTAAGTTTTTTTATGGCCAGAGCCTATGCACATGAATTCTTACACAAATCAAAAGAGTGAGGTATTTTTCGAAAATGCGTATGAACACCGATACCTAATTTCAGTCATTACTTCAACTATGGTTATTTTTTAAAAAATCTTGTGCATGACCTTTGAAGAGGAGTAAAATTACTAATCAAAACAATGTTTAATAAGGCAATAAAATGAATTGTACTCACTTTATCCATGGAAATCTGTACATCCGCATCCATAACCTGACAATTCGCTCAGAATACCGTCTAAATGAACTGAGCTTGAATGAAATCGAAAAATTGACAAACAATGTCTTACTTATCAAGAATACAGCAATATTGAGTAGGTCCTTCTGATTTGACGGCATGCAAGAACAGTTTGATATTCTTATGCGTTTTTAAAGCTTTCGCAATATGTTTCACAACGCCGAAACCCCATTTTCGATTGCCCTAAAATTTAATTGAAATGAAAAGATAAAATTTTAAATACTAACTAGGCCATCATAATCGATAATCTCATCTTGAATTAATGCAGTAAGCTCTTCAAGTAGAACATAGGTTTTCTGGTTAAAATCTCGATTATCTGCACTGTCACTGGAAGTCGAAGCCATCTGAAAAATTTGCTTTTCATATATTTCTAATCATTTGAATTTTTTGAAACTTCTTGGCCTCTGATCACTTTTCATACATAGAAATTTCGGAGCATGAACTCGAAACTTAACTAAATAGTGAATTCGAGTTTAATTTGAAAATTTTAACGAGTCCGAGTTTTTAAATATTTGAAAAATTCAAAACCTCTATCTTATATTCACAGATATGAGGTCCACAATCCTATATGCATGTTTTAATTTGGCTCATATGGGTGTCAGATAATCATTTTTAGTGAAAATTTAATTCATCTCGAAATGTCAATATGCAAGAAATGCAGAGCGAGGTTATGACTATGAGCGTGTGCAGACATTTCGCAGAATCTGTGCAATTGTCAAAATAGAACACCGCGTTATTGAACGCTAATGTGTAGACTGATAGATAGATCAAAACAAGTGAGTTGATATAAATTTAATTCGACCATATTGAATGCTAGCATCATAATGTTGTCCATTGAACAAGGGGTGCGATATTATCTAGCGGAAATTGGGAGACGTAATTGATGCGCTGCTATCAGATAAACAATCGGATGAGAATGTGGATTGCAAATGTTGCCTAGCGACTTGGGTTTCGCGCATATTTTAGTCTATAAATTTTAGCATTGGGTTTGGGCTGAGTGACTTCAGAGATTATCTCTCTACGATTTTAATTAATTTGAAATGATGGAAGATTATTAAATTCTACTAACTGCTAATCCAATAAAACAATTCTACTAATCGATGCATTATTATATAATTTATTTTTAATAAAGTTATTTTTAAGCAATTGGAAAAATTAACTTACCTTGAAGCTTCGCGTTATTTGATTAGTCTTATCGTATCACAGACTTCAAATTGCCTCTTTGGATAAGATTATGAAAGATAAAATTAATCACAGTGTTTAATCACCACCAAGGTTTGAAATGGAAGAATCTGAAAAATACAATTGTTGATAGTGAAACCATGAAAGATCTCGTACGTCACGGTTTCGACCAAATATCGACGATAAAAACCGTTTCATAAATCAGGCCTGATGAATTTCGCACGATTGTTTTATGAGAGAACGGAGAATGAATGAAGGGGGATCTCGAGAATTTCCGAAGCCAAGGGGGCATTAATTCGACCGTCGAAAATCGATACTTGCACTCTCTTGGGGCAACCAACTATAACACAAATTCAGACCAATTCAATTCGATGCAATCGAAATAATTTCGCAGGAACTCTAATTGAAACTAGAACGCTCGAATTGTACTACATGCTGTCACAAATTTACGACCCTACCGCCATATCAAGGGCATCAAATAGCAAAGCATCCCATCGAAAAATAACTAGCGGAAAAAAAACGATAGGCACATAGATGAAAGAGAGGAAAAGAGGGACTAACTATGCATGAAAAACTAAAAATAATGGGAATATTAGAGAGAAAGAGATAAAAAAAAAAAGAGGGATGGAAGAGAAGAACGGGTAGATGCAAGACATAGAATAGAGAGAACAGAGGTAAGGGAGGAGAAAAGGGAGGGGGTAGGGAAGAGGGCAAGCAGAGGAGGGAAGGTAGCAAGCAGAAAAGCAAACGTAGGAAGGCAGGACAACCACCCTTGCAAGCCTGCAAGATTGCAATCCGCAGTTCTACAGAAGAACACAGGAGTTTCCTCTAATCAACCCTCTTCCTCTATTTATCTCCCATTCCTCATTTTGCAGCCAAACATCCAACCTAGAAACCTCGTCCGCTGTAAATTCACCCCCAAAACACACGCCCGCATAGAATGAATCTATGCTAAATTCACAATCGACACGTGTATATTAAATAAAATCTACGGATTTTCGATTAACTTGAAGATAGAA
The DNA here is from genome assembly GCA_002287525.1 of Diploscapter pachys. Classification (NCBI taxonomy): domain Eukaryota; kingdom Metazoa; phylum Nematoda; class Chromadorea; order Rhabditida; family Rhabditidae; genus Diploscapter; species Diploscapter pachys. The sequence continues at coordinate 156,446 of LIAE01007250.1, forward strand.
AAAATATCCAGGACTAATTGTGTAAATTGAAATCAATACGACCTAAGCAAACAGAAATTGTCATCGCGATACCCTCACTCATGATCGTGTCGTCATTTAGATTCGCTTTATGGGGACAGGAAATTAAATTCGTCGAATCAAAGGTTAAAAATGTGTCACCGTACTAAAGATGAAAGGTGTAATTAGAAGAGTTCATAGATTCGTATTGAACGGGGGGTTTAGAATTATATGATGTGTTGTTCTGAATTTCGATTCTGATTTCGAAAATTCGGATTTCAAAGATCTTTGGAGCCCCAAATTCAATTTCCGAGAAGTTCTGCCTAGTATTTAACCATGCATTCGATAGTGTAACTTTTTGAATTCCTTCATTGAATTTTTTCATTCGATTTGGATTACTCTTGCAGACAGAGATTCTTATCTTCGTTTATCATTCTAAACGTGATTTGTTTAAAGATGTCTGGGTCAGATCAATGCAAAGATAGTCGAAAATGTGTGAATTGTCTATGTATTGATCTATGATTTTTATGAATGGTGTTATTAGTAATTTTGCGGGTAATATCAAAAGATTAGAACTTTCTACTAGCAAAATTGCGTGAAGTTTTCTTCTGATGCGTCAATGATCGCATAATTCTTCATCATTTTATTTACAAGTAAAAACGAAATCGCGAAGAAACTGATAAGCTTAGATTAACTGATTTGAGAACGCAAACAGTTCCCCGAATCGCAATCCAACATGGTTAAATTTGTTGTTAAATTGTCCGCAGGGATATAACTAAGATTTTAGCGAAGTCAAAAAATTCAAAAAAGAAAAAAAAAGTACCCAACCCTAGAAAATATAGGAGACTGAACCCTGAAATGAACACGTTTTTGCAACACAAAAACCCCACGGCGGCGCACGAATGCGAAAATAGTGAGCTGATTTTTGACACAGATCAGTTTAATGGGATTTGTCGTCGATCTGGATTAGGCCTTTTTATGCCTTCGCAGTCTGAGCATGATTTGCTACCTGCTTTGAGAGTCCCCGTACTACCACTTTTTGAACACTGCTGCGCTTTTGCAGAGGGTGGAGTTTGCACTCTCTATACTTGATACTTTTTTTTTTTTGATAAAATGCATCAAAGATGTGTGTGAAGAAAAATGTTTTGATAAATCAGCAATTGACGTTCTTGCACTTTAGATGTGTTTTTCTACGTTAAAAATGTCGCTAGTAGCGAATTGGAGAAAATTTGTAGGTGCAAGGTAATTTTGCAGGTAAAGTAAAATGGGACAAAGGTAGTAATTTCGATACAGAGATTTTGCGAAATAATCACATGCTTTAATGCCTCCCTTTTCAACTATAAATCTTTCTCGACTTGAGTAAGTCTCCAGAAAAATGTAGGAGAAGACTAATAAATTATTGAATTTCTTCAGGAAACTAAAAATCGTAAATCACACAAAATAAACAAGTTTTTGCTAGTTCAATGAATGAATATTCCCATGAATAGAGAAAATAAGAATGCCTTTTCTGCAAAAAGGAGGAATTATAATTTGCTTGTGAAAATTCCGAGCTTTCTTCACTCCACGAATTCCTCAATTCTTCAGTGCGTGGGATAACTATACACAAACTGAATTGATTTACACCTCAGAAAAAATAAACGAAACGAAAAATAATAATAAAAGCGCATTTGCGAAAAAGCAGATGTGTAAAATCATCACGCCTTTCGATCGCAATTTCGATGAATTTGCTCCGCCCATTTATTCGTGCACTCCACTTCCAATTTTGAATGTTTTACGATTTTTGATGTTTTTCGTATTTTTCGTGGTTTTTTCTGAGTTCAAGAGAATGGTCATAAATTGCAGGCGATGGCTTTCAACATGGATTACGAGAACGTCGCATCTGCCTTCGTCCAGTTCTACTACCAGAAATTCGACGTGTCGGACGGAATGCAGAGGGCGCAGGGCCTGGCCGATTTGTACGACGCGGATAACTCCTATATGACCTTCGAGGGCGTGCAGGCCAAGGGCAGGGAGGCCATTCTCGCTAAATTCACTGTAAGCTTCATGAATTATTGCCGGTGAAATCACTAATTTCGGTAAATTTCAAAAAGAATTCGATTTTTTTAAAGGAAGACGTGAACATTCGTTCATTTGGAAATAATTTTGGGGGAAATAACAAGACAAAATAGAATCACTACAAAATGTAATGGTTTTCAAGCGAGCAAATATAGTTTCGCCTTTGAACAGCCAAAATCAGTTTTATTTTGTAAGAGTTTAAAATTGGATCGCAATTTTCACAAAATCCTAAAAGATGATATGAAGCGTTGGTCAGACTTGCAAATAAATAATTGCAACCGTGATTGCGGTTGGCAATTTTTAGAAAAAGTTACGCCTGACGCTGACGAACTTTTCAATTCAAAATTCTCGGAGAAAATATTATCTGAATTTCTTTTCACTCCTCTTGTCAATCACCTGTCAATCGAATAAATTGCCTGATTACAGGGTCTAACATTCCGCACGATCCAGCGAGCCATCACCAAATGCGACTCCCAGCCACTCTACGATGGATCCATTCTCGTCATGGTTCTCGGGCAGTTGAAGGTACGAGTTTTTCGCGAAGAATATGTATTTTTATAAGGTTTATGCTGAAATTCGTCCTCATCAAAACCTTTAAACAAACTTGATGCTCCTGTGATTTTTTTTTCGAAAATTGAAACAAATTGAAAAATGTAAAAAAATATTCTTTTTTGAAAATTTACCGATTATCAATGGAAAGATAGTAATAACCAAGCATTTGAATTTCACACAAATTACCATTTGCTGCATTTCAAACTTCCAAAAAAATGCAGAAGTTTTCACTTATTTTTTTTTATTTAGACGGACGACGACCCGATCAACCCGTTCAGTCAGATTTTCATCCTGAGGCCGAACACGATCGGCTCGTTCTTCATCGGCAACGAGATCTTCCGTCTCGACCTGCACAACAACTGAGCTACCCTTTGCATTGCACCAGACAGACTGCAGCCAGGCAGCATTTCCTGTAGCAAAGCGTCTCTTTCATCACTCAATTCACTGTCAAAAGCCCAATTCATTCAACTTCAATTCAAATTAATTTTGCCAAATGATAGAGCTCTTCAACTTCCCCATATTTGCCTAGGATCCAGTGTTCATCTTCTTATTTTATATGGGTGTTTCATCTATTTCGATTATTCTTTTTTTCGTTGTCTCATTACCGGTTTATTTCCGTTGAGTGCCCTCTCGGATTCTCATTCATTCTTTTCTTACTTCCTCCAAACATTATATGAAAGGCTACATTCTCGTGTGCTTTGAGATATGTTTTTTCTCCGTTTCGTTTTGTCTTTTTTTTTTTTATAAATTTTACGTTTTAGTAGTCTTCATATTTCTTTGAAATGGTACTGTAGAAATCAGTATGCGATATCTGTCGAAACTATTTCTATTCTTCTAAAAATCTGAGGTTTCAGAGAGCGAGGAAAGAATGGGTAAAGAGGCGACAAAGGGTCAGAAGCAGATTCACGAACAGAACAAGGAGACCATCAAGTTCTATGGGCTCGCTGCTGGAGTGTCTGCGGTGAGATTTTAGTCTTATGAAATCAGCGAGGTTCGGTCGAACACATCGGATACGCAGACTTTACCACGATAAAACGATTTTTGCGAAAATAGCATGGGGACGGAAAAATTCATCTTTTTCTCGCCTCGCTCGATAGGTTGTTTTGAACATGCTAGCTTTTAAACGAAGATATCGCAGGGATCAGCAAATTTCTGGAAATTATCCCTTCTTGCTCAAAGAGGAGAAACACATACTGATCGTACATAATTATTTACGGATAAATTGAGATAGATAGTCAAATCCGACATTTTCTGATCATGCTTCTCGCTGGTTTCTAGTTGTAAGATTCAAATGAGTTCGCCAACTTCTTACTGATCAATTCAACAGTGAGCAATATGTTTTTGTTGATTGTCTATGAGAGAAATTCGCATTAGATCTTGATTTCATCAAAATCAACACTATTTCCTTATCTTTCATTAAAAATGAGCCTTTCAGCTGCTGTATTTGTTTTCCACCCAGTTCCTGTCTAATTTCACCACTTCTGCCTATGTCTGCTTTGGCATTTCCGCCTCCATTCAACTCTTTACGCTGCTTTTCATGAAGAAAATCAGCTGTAAGTTTGAAATTTTCATCTATTTACGAAAGTCGGAATTCCAGCAGCCCATTTCGACGAGCGTGGCAACGTTGCGGATGCAGGCGGCGACTTGAATGATCCCTCTGCTCTGGGGGAGTATTGCAAGGACGCCATCATTCTCGCTGTCATTACACAGGTTTGCATTATTGTCGGAAGGAAATCAACGGAAGTCTCTTCCTTTTTGATTCCAATGCGAATATTGCCTAGAGAACCAAAAAGAAAAGAGAATAGGAGAGGTTAAAGAAAGAGCTTCCTGGAAAGAGGAAAAGAGTGCGTCATCCTTCTCTCTCCGCTTTTCGTTTTTTTTACGGGATGAGAATTCTCCTTGTCTGACTATTACAATAAAAATAGTTATCAAAGTTATATGAACTCATTCAGATAGTAGCTCTCTACTCGAATTACGGATTCCTGATTCTACTCGCATTTCCTCTCGCAATTGGATGGAAGGTATGTGTTCTTTGCACTTTAAATTCTCTTTTATTAGAAGAAGAAAAGTGAGATTTGAACCAACTCTCCACTTCATTTCATTTCTTCAGCATATCCAAAATTGGTGAAAGAATTCTTGAGAGAAATAAGGGAAGGAGCCCGCATAGGAAGACTGATTTATTCACAATTTTTTAATGTCGTGTTTATGATCAGAAAGTTCATAGTAGAGAAGGAGTTGCATATTTGACTGAAATTCCATTGTATTTTTCATTAAATCTGCTGACTTTCAGGTGATAACGAGCTTCATCATCCCGTGGATATTCGCAGAGCCAGCCGAGTCTGCAATCGATCCGAAGAAGCAGAGAAGGAACGACCACAGAAGGGAGAAGATCGTTTATCAGAGACGATAAAAACCAGACAAACCAAGGGCAGGGAATATTTCAGTACTTTTATTTGATTAGATTTTTTTTGCATTTCATTGCTTCTGCCAGATATGAATTTACTTGAAAGAATGGAGATTCCATTTCTGAGTTTCCCACTCAAACTGACTACATAAATTATGGTCGTTGCGTTGTGATTTGAATAATTTATTGATTTTTATGGATTTTCTTTTTGAAGAATAATAATAAAATTTTAAGAATCACTTTTATTTTTGATCGATCACATTGAATCGTTATTTAACGATTGGGGTATCTTTTCATTTGAATTTTATTCTCATTTATTGCGGCCTATTGAAAAAGTTTTCTTTTCAAGAGCACTCATTTTGACAGTTCATCCATTCCGCTTTCAAAGTGGGTGAATTTTCCAAATGGATTGACCTAGGAATGGGTTGTTTTTTTTCAACAGACCGCTATTGTTGTTTTGCAGATAGACCTGGACGAATTCATTGATTGTCCGGCCGATAGCCGGCTTGCAGAGGGCGGTTTCCCCGTCTCTGCCTCTGGCTCTGGCTATCCCTCCTCTACCAATGATAACTTCCTCTATCAGCAACCTGTGCACAATGCAGAGGACGAGAGAATCTACGAAATCACCAAGCAGATCAATGCCTACTCCACGCCACAGGCAATTCCACAATATGCAAGGATGATTCTCCAGGTAGTTTTAGTTTTTGACACAAAATTAGGAAAAATACCAACCAAGATCCGATTTGCTCGCTGTTCAAAGTGTTTGCTCTGAACAATGCCAAACGAAGATTCAGTCACCAGGAAAAAAATTCCGAAACTTGAAGATCTCAAACCTTACTTTTAAGTTTTAGTTACTCTTATTTTGAAGTTTTATGAGTTCTGAGTTAAAATGATCTATTATGGACTTGAATTTTCGTCCAGCCAAAGTTGTCCGCAATAAAAATGTATAATTTCCAGAAGCTGTTCGTCGACCCTTCAGTGGATCTGTGCTCCATTCTGCCTCTGAATCGTCACCCCTCCCCCACGGACTATTCCACCTACGAGTCCGTGCTGCGTCTCATCGATGCATCCTCTCCTTTCTTCGATGCCATTTTCGATTCCGGGCCTGAGCTCTACATGGAGTTGTGGCATGCCATTCGGACACAGGTTGACAGGACTACAGTGGTTAGTTTGTCTGAAAATAGGATCTTCTAGAACTTGTTATTCGGTAAATGGACGAATATCGGTGAAAACTTCCTATTGAATTGAAGGAGTTTGGAAATTTTGAAAATTGCTGAATTCGAACTCATATTTTTCTAAAAGCTAAGCTCAATCGCATTAGAAAGTTGATTTCGAGGTGTATAGAATTTTCATTAAATCGTATGTTTACACTTTAAAATGTAAAAAAATTCTTATACTACTAACATTTTCAGCAAATGAAGCATGCAGTGGAGTCAGTGTTGATGCAGGCGGTGGCGACATACGTTCTGCGAATGCTGCCCACAGAAAACCTGCCATCGAGCTCCCTTCCATACCATCAGCAGGGCCCTTCCTCCACCCTCACGGAGTCTCGTCTCACAACTCCACTCAGACTCATTCTACCTACTTCCCCATATTTGAATCGGGTCAATTATGGTAGGCATATTTTGGGCAAGATTATGAACATTCAATGCTGGAAATTATTATATCGATACGTTGAAAATAAGTGAAGTTTATGCAATACTGCAGAGCTTAATCTGTAGAATTTTCCTTCTGGAAATGGGTGAAGCAAACAATTGATAATGATACTAGATAGATTTATTCATTAATCTTTTCGGTATTGTTTAGACTCGTTTCTTCTTAAAATCTGGTAAATTAAAAAAAAAAAATGAGCCTGGAAAGTTTCTATTTCTTCAGAAAAAAGAATAACATTTGCAGAGAATTCCCCGTCAGCCGTGTCGCATTCGCACAGCCCCAATTCGTATGCCGGCCATCCGAAGGCAGTCACCATGTTCTGTCGACTCGTCACTATCGTCTGCTGGACAAAACAATTCCCTTCTCTCGTCAGACTACAGCTACTCAGGTAAAAACTCGAAAAAAGCTGTTTGATGCGGCAATGTTACTATACTTTCAGTATCATACTTCTCATGTTTATTGCATTTTACGATAAAAGTAATGTTTCTAGGAATGAACTATTCACTTGATTTACAATCAAGACTTGTGAAGGTTTATTCTTCTGTTTCAGATATTGTCTAAAGCAATTTCACGTCTACTGTCTGTACGATGCAAATGATAAGGAGCAAATGAGCGCTAAGGTTAGGAACTCAAAATGGTCCACCAATTGTCAGCCATTCCTTTTAGGCAGAACTCCATCTTCACGCCCCGTTCATGGAATCGCTGTATTCCTTCCTGAAGATTGCACTTGAACAGTCGCCTTCATATCCAGTTCTCTTCTACATCGCTCGTGAGTTTGCTTCCTCATTGAGAAGGACTTTGTTTCGCATATTTTTGAAGCATGATTAGGTAGTTTAGTCTTCAGCATTTTTAGAAACTCGGACTCTAATTCTCGATCATAGACACTTAGTTCAGTTTAAAATTTTTCAACGTCGAGTTTCAAATATCCTCTTTACTTTTTCCAGATTTGTCAAATGAAAAACTCGAACAATTGCCAACTTTTCAGAATGCTGGGCAACCTACTGCAGACCGTGGCGCTACTCTGACCGTGCAGATGCAATGAACGACTTGCTCTGGACGCAGTTCGCACAGCTTAATGAGGCCTTCTACAGGGTCCTGCTCGGCAAAATTCATAAGAAGTGCGACTTGTAATCTTGAGTCAAAATGATGTCCTCTTCCTTTAGATTGGTGACATTCCGAATCGACAATGAATCCATCAAGTCGTATCGACTCGTGGCCGAATTCTGTTGGAAGTCACCCATGTGCGACATTCTCAGGTAGACAATTTTGAATTTCGTATTTTTAGCTGTTTGGAAGAGCACGTAATGAATGAAACTTTGCTTCTAGCAGGAAATAAATTATCAAATCAAAGTATCTTCCATGATCTCTAAAACCCCATTTCAAACAATTTTCTTCAGGAATTTGAATTTGGACGTGGTGAATTCGACAAAGCCAGTTCTCTCGGCTGTGTTCGAATGCAACATCAAACTAGAGCAGAGAATTGCCGAGGAGAAAAACAAGGTACATTTTGAATTTATCCAGAATAAAATCGTGCTTGCTGTGAAGAAAAAACTGAAAACTGATTTTGTCATCGAAGTTTATTTTTGTATCGTCTGATAAATTCATACCGACTCGATAGAATCTCTGCCTCAATCAGTATTAATCGTAGTTTTCTTTGTAAATTTCAATGAATATGACTGAAAATTCTGAAGAGCACAAGCATCTGGGCGAAAGTCGCCTCTCTGTCAGAGACAAGCACGCATCCAGAGACAGAGCTGCTGAAGGTGACGGGGCAACTGTTGGCAGAGGCAGACCATAGCATCGGCACTTCGTTTGTCGAGGAGAAGAGGAAGGCCATGCACGAGGATAAAAGACCACTTTCTCCACTGTGAGTCTTTTTTATTCTTTCTTTCAGACAATAATTGCGAAAGTGAGCGTTATTTCGAAAGAAAACTTCGGAAGGAGGGATTTTCTTTTCTTTCAAAACTATCCTATGCTTTCTGAATTTAGCAGTATGCAGTACATGAAACTATCGATAACGAAAATTTCTATTAAACCAATCCAGAGAAATTTTCAGTTCGAAAATAAAATGATCAAAGATATTATTCTTCAGGGACGGGACAATAAATTCCACTCTTTGGACGGATACGTTTGAAACACCGAAGCGGGGCTATCTGCCTGATCATGTCACTGATCCAATCACTGGTTAGATTTCTCTGCCACTTTCAATTTAACTCCAACTTTCAGGCATAATGAGTTTGACTCCTCTTGGCAGAGAACAGGTTCTGTCTGGTGAAAGGTTCATTTTTGTTCCTTCTAATACACTTCTTGAATCATTTTTAGGTCGTTCGACTTTTCTGTATGCAGCCAAGTTCTGCCTCGCTCATTCTTCCCTCCTGCACCTTATGAATTTGGGCCTTTGGGTAAGTAATTTCGAATAAGATCACCTTTTTCGGCAAGGTTAATTTCATCGGTAAAACTAGGGAAGATATTATATGGATTTAGCATTTTCTCGATTTTTTAAAATCAGTACGAGAAAACTAATGCTGAATTTTTTCGCAATAAAAACAAATTTACTTCAGCCCGTCTTCTGGATGCATTGTCTGCCAGGATTTCCTCACTGGGGATAGTGCAGTTCCTGGCTGACTCGTACTCCTCCCAATCAACCATGGGCAGACTGTCGCGAGTTCTGATGGACCCTCCCATTCCCGATCCGACTCGAGTCCAATCGCCCTACTTCCGGCCCTATCTCCAGAGATATCCGCCAAGACTGCGGCTCAGGGCGAGTTTCCAATGTTCACAAGTTTTTCTTTTCAAAATTTTCACTGAAGCAAAAAGTAAAATCACGCCATTGGAATAGTAATTAAAAATATTTTTGTCATTTCTTGTGCCCTTCTAGTTTTGAAGATGTTCAGATTGAAATATTTTGCCTGTCAACTTGATCCTACTGTAGTTGCAAACTCGCAGAGTTTTCGATATTTTGATGATAAGATTCACGAGTCACTTTTCTAAAAAAAATTTGTAATGTAAGTTTTTCAGCTCTTCTCCCGCTATTCAGTCCTGCTGTTGATCTTCTTGCTTCTGTCAGCATCCCGATTCGGTTGGACGGCCGTTCTCGCCATTCTCGGAGTTCTCTCCCTTCTTATTCTCTTCATTCAACTCCTCTCTTCACTATAATTCTTCTTCTTTCCTAAATTAGACAATCATCGATTTCGTATTCACTTCATGTAAATCTTCTAGTTACAGGTGTTCTTCTCCTTTTATTCCCATTTTTATACCAATGATGATGTCGTTTTTCTATCTTGTTCTCTATTTATTTATTTCCATTTGTTTCTTGTTGTTTTAGGTAATAAACGTTTGATTAAATATTCTTTAGGATTTTCAGAAAGATGTTTCCGATACATGACGCTCAATGCGTCTATCTTATCATATTTTCTTTCTATTATAATATTTTTCAATTTGCAGATTCAAAATGACCCGAGAAGAGATAGAAAGGGAGCGAAAAGTCTACGAATGTGAGACTCTTTGGAATATGAGAAGACAGTTCTTGGAGAAGCACTGGGATGATGTGCCCAGGTTAGTAGTAGTGGTTTTATATTTTAAGAAAAATCGTTTATTCTCGACAATATTCCACATAGAACAATTTCTGCGAAATTTCGATTCGTATATTCAAAATGACATGTTTTCGATTTTGATCTGGTTGGCAGAAAAGATAAATGGAAACTCTTGAATGTTTTGCAACATTTTTTCAAGCTTCTTATTCTAGAGACCAGTTGGTCTGCGACTCGAATCTGTTCGTGAACATATATATCATGGGCTGTGAATACTCCCCTCACGTGATGGAGCGAATTTTCGAAATGTCCAGAGGAATCATAAATATGGTATGTCAGAAAATTGGAATGTAACTGCGGAAATTTGAAATTTAATTAAACTCACCTTTTCTTCAACTAGTTATTGTTGCGTTCGAAGTCAAACTCGAGAGTTTAGTTGGAGTTCAATTTTTTGGCCTTCTGTATGGCTTACCAAATTTAGGATTAGAGAGTGCAGAGAAAATGACAATAATAGAGGGTGAATTGTGAAGAAAACAGTTTTTCATCGTCCACATTCATTCCTGATTTACTGTACTCTTCAAACGAATTTGCTTTCAGTCGAGCAAGCAGAGGAAGCTGGCGAAGGCCTCGAGACGACACACGGTCAAGTCGAAACTGCCCACGATTGCGTCCGAGGCGAGTGATTCGAAACAGAGCGAAACGAGTTCTGCAGACATCCAGATGGAGGCAGCTGAGTCGTCCAACTACTCTGACCAAGTCAGGTAATACAACACAATTCTCAAATGTCTACTTGATTCATTCTTTTGAATTCGCTAAGTTCTGCCTTTATTTCCTTCAGTTATTTCATACCTCACTATTCGAATCATTGATACTCGATTTTGAATTAGAATTTCTCTAACTTCAAATATTAAATTCAAAAAATTTAATTCGATCACGATTTTTCTCAGAGGTTCAAATGAAACTTTAATTTCCATAACTTGAGCTGTGAATAAAATAAAATAAAATGTTTAATAATCAAGTTGTTAGATTTTGAGGAGTTAACATGACAGATAGAATTACGAATTACAGGCTAATCATGAAACGTGAACTTAATCTCCTAACTGGACTTTAGAAGGTTCAGAATTGAATTGCGATTGCAGACCAACCATTAGCCAAAATCAGGAGAGTCAGATCGGGCAGCAGGTTATCCACAAGACTGCAGATACACAAGGTCAATCCATTGCACCACAAGTCAAAAACAGCGACAGGGCTGCAAGCGAGCAGTTCGAGGAGAGACTCAGGGACATGAAAGTCATTCTTTTGGAGGTGACATTTTCACTTTTAATTCCGATAGAGACAGCGAACACTTTCTTACCAAAAATAATTTGCGACTTCTTTCAAAAAGTAAAAACAATGCTGCTAAAGGCTGGATATTTGTTCCACAGCATTCTTCGATTTCCTATTTTTCATTGATAATTGGTTGTTCATTAGGGGAGCATTTTTAAATTTCATTCTTAAAATCACTACTAGGTGAATCTCAGAATAATTTTTTTCATTTCAGGCAGATTTTGAGGCGAGTTCCACGGAGATGCTGAATTTTGCGACCCAGCGCGGGAAGATGCGCTACGACGCGAGGCCCAATGCGCTCGGCGATTTCGAGGTTCAAATCAATGGACACACCATCTTTAGACAAAGGTAAGAAATTCGTAACATTATCACCCATTTGAAAAATTATAAATAGGTAGTGATTTCAGTCCTTTGTATCGAGAATGTAATATGTAACGGGAAGGAAGATGTTTTGAAAGGAGATGATAAAATGCAGTTTTTTTCTTACTTCTTTCCGAGATTGTCAAATTCTACTATTTTTTCAGATTCCCGGATGACTGCAAGGATGCCCAAGCGAATGCGGTGAATGCCCTGGTTGAGTCCTTTCTCAATGCAGATTCTCCACGAGTCAAGGGCAGGGAGATTTGGTTCGAGGACGACGACCCTTCTGTCTGTTATCTCAGGTTGACAATTCATCCTATTCATTCAAAAATACATTTCTAAGAAAGATTGGGCTTGAAGTTTTTTTGTGATTATTAGTCTGATGTGAGAATAAAGTAAAACTTTGCTGATTATTTTTTTTTTTTTTAAATTCGAGAAAAATAATTTTATGATCAATTACCCTTAATTTGTTTATTCTTCGAAATCTTCATACAGTCTATGATGCCAAAATCTTTGTTTTCAGATCCATTGAACGTTCTCTCACGAAATCTCGCAAATTCATGCACAACGTTCAGGACTTCAAAGGTATCTGCATTTTAGTTGAACTTCTGTGGAAAAATCATCATACTTTAGATCTCACTGATGCATTGGAAAATGTCAATCTCGTCCTGGAAAAAAGCATCAAGCATTTGAAGGTAGATGTTTATTCCGAAAACGCTGCCCCTCGACTAATTTTACACTTGCGAATATTGCCATATCAAAGCATTTTTCATAAGCAGTATGATAATGAAAAGTGAAAAAAATATTATTTGAAAGAAGAAGCAGGCTTCTGATTCATTATTCAATTTTCAGGGCTGGTCTCAGGAGCTCGAATTGCGTACAGGTGGGCTGATTTTGGTAAAGCGGATTCTGTCGAAAGGAGAGTGCGTGGCGGTAAGTATTCTAATATATTTCTTTTGAAACCAAGAAATCACAGCAATTGAACAATGCTTCAATTTTTCAAATCCTTAGCAGTTTTGGCATTTTGTGCCTGATATATGAAACATTAGGGACTTACAAAATGACGGACTGACTAACTTTATTGTTTGAGATATAAAAGGTAGCATCGAGTAGAGCAAATAGTCTAAGAAAAGAAGTTGTCAGTCAGTCCTTCAAGTATTAGTTAGCCGAAGCATTATGATTATCCTCTCGAAATATTGTTCTGACGAGAAGGGATACCAAAAAGTCGCCCAGTGCTTCATGTATTTGTTCACTTATTCTTTCCTCTAGTATTACATTTTCAGGACAAGACGAAGCAGATCGTGAACGATTGCTGCGCGAAGATTGCAGAGACGATTCTGAAGGGATTCAAAGTGACAATGGCCAGTGACGGACTGTTGCTGTTGGGGGAAGTTGAGGGATGAAGGGAAGGGGAGGCGGGAAGCAGTCAAACAGCCTAACTATTCGATCATTCGACACTCAGTTGAAAGGCATATTAATTTTGTCCTTTTATCAAACGTTATCTGTATTTTTTTGTTAATGAGTTTCGAATTCTATTTAAAGATGATGATCATGAAGAATAAAGTTGTTGCAATTTATTTTCGGAGAGTCATGGAGATACGAAGTTTGCATCTTCGAAATATCTTTAATTTTCAAATTTGATTTTGAATAAATCCTTTAGAAGATCATGTCTTCCGACGTGCTGAGACAATTGACTTTCGGAGTGAAAACGGCGAAGAGAAAGGTAATATTGAACATTTTTGGAACCTTATGAATCGATCTTTCCAGGTAGCACCAAACAAGCAAAACCAAGCGGTCAAACGGACAAAAGAAGAAGATGAAGAGAAGGGAGATGCAGAAAATGTCGAGTTGATTAACGAAGAGACTGATGAAGCCAAGAAGGAGAAACAGGTTGAATTCTTTGATTGTTTTGAAATGATTTAAGTCTGAACAGATTTTTTTTCTAAAGTTTTGCTTTGTTGGATTGTGTGTTGAAATTCATCCTCGAAAAGTTTTTATTGTGAATTTTCAAGAAAATCTCCAATTCGACTTTCATTTATTCAAAAAACGAAATAAAAGATTTTTCAGTTGAAATTCTTGCTGCGTCAGAATCGTATCTTTTCGTGGGGCGACGACATTCCACAGGCCATCAGCTCGTTCGACCAGGTCGACTCGCTGCCTGCAGACATACGACAGTGCCTTGCTCAATTCAACATTGACAAGCCAACTCCCATCCAGATGCAGGCTATTCCCGCCATGCTCAACGACAGAAACATTCTCGCTTGTGCTCCTACTGGTAAACACCTTTTTCTGCCAAAATGTCTCGATTAATTATTTATTCTTCAATATTCAATGTGAAGCATTACATTTTCACATGTATTTTCAAGTTACGAAATTGAATAAAAAGCCGAAGTCAAAATATCAAATATCTCCGATTCATTTGAAGGAAAGTGGTAAATTTGAGGAAAAATTAAATTATTTTAGGATCCGGCAAGACTTTGGCTTTTGCGATTCCGATTCTAAACAAGATCAACAAGTTGAACAAACTAAAGAAGTACGCAGACGGGACGAAACTGTTCGCTTTGATTCTCGAACCGACCAAGGAACTCGCTGCACAGGTTGGGTGATTTTCACTGTTTCGTGTGCTATTTACTAATGTTTTTAATCGTATTTCCTTCCTTCCACTGTGGACTTCCGATTACTTGATGAAAGTGAAAAATGACGCACTTTCTACACGCGCAAGAATGAACCAGTTTGATATGCACACCTTCTTATTTTTGTTTGTACAAAAAATACGTCATTTTTCATTGTCATCAAGTAATCGGAAGTCCACGATATTTCTCGTCATCCTGTTTTTTTTCGAATTCCACCGTGAAGAAGCATTGATTAGTGAATTTTACTGAAATTAAGAAAGACGATGCATTTTCAGACGTACAATCAAATGCTGATTTATGGCGGCAACATTGCGTCATGCGCTCTCTTCGATTCTGACAAACTTCCTGAAAATGGTTAGAATCTATTTCTTCCACAAAAACTAACTTGCTCTTTTCAGTTCAAATTCTCGTGTCAACTCCACGACGACTTCTCGACAAGTTGGACTCGTTGCAGACGGAATATCTGAGGTGAGGATTTTCTAGATTAGTGAAAATGATAAAACAATATTTTAACACAATCCGACCTGAACTTCCATCTTCCGAATATTTCTCTTTCATTATTACTATTCTGTCAAGATTCGAATGACTTTAGATGGCTGGTTGTGGATGAAAGCGATCGTCTTTTCGACACACTCGAAGGGGAAGAGAACTGCTTCCGGAATCAGGTTGATTTTCTTACTTATTTCTCTTTAAAAATGATTATTTTCCAGCTGGCAGCAATTTACCGAGCCTGTTCTGGCAAATTCACGAAACGGGCCTTTTTCTCTGCCACATTCTCGCACGAAGTCGAAAAATGGTTCGATATTGTTTTTTTCTGAAAAAAATGAAGTTTTAGGTGCAAAGAAACGATTCCTCAATTGGTAACGGTCTGCGTAGGGGAAAGGTTGATTATTTTTGTTTTTATTTACTTTGAAAATTTGCAAAATCAGATGTTGTTTTTGAAAATTTCATAAAGCATGCAAAAAAATTGATAAGAGATAGATTTTCTCCAGCCATAAATTCGATTTTATGTTTAGCGTCGTTAATTTGTTTCAGAAACACAGCGAACAGTCACATCAAGCAGGAGCTGATCTTCTGTGGCTCGGAAGACGGAAAGCGGGTTACGTTCAGAGAGTTGCTCACTCAATTCGAGCCGCCTGCCATTGTATTTGTACAGGTTTGGGATAAATCTTTCTAAAAGGAAGAATTTAGACATGATTTTGCAGAGCAAAGACAGAGCTGACCAGTTGGCTGCACTCATTTCTGAATACGAACCTCTGCTCAAGTACGGAGTGATGAGCAGTGAAAGGAGTCTCAAGGAGGTTATAGTTTCTTCTTTCATTATTTAAAAAAATCTATTTTTGTTTGAAGTACCTTCGTGCCCTATTATAATTTTGGAAGATGCCAAATTAGTTTATGAAATCAAAAATATGTATGTACTCAGAGCAATAAATCTTCTAAAAATTCGAACAATTTTTCTTTCTTTCTTTCAGAGAAGAAAAGCGCTGAACGACTTCCGAACGGGCGGAATTTGGCTGCTGATTTGCACAGAGCTGCTGTCACGAGGCGTCGACGTGAAGAATGTGAATCTGGTACTGAACTATGACGTGCCCACCAGCATCGTCAGCTACATTCACAGAATCGGTGAGAAAAGATGCACCGTTTGACGACAACTTTTAAATCGGCTTATACAAAGGCACACGTATCGAGCTTGGACGAATATGCCAATAATTTAGAATTCGAAAAAAATGAAAAAAAAAACAATTTCGAATAAAAAAGCTTCTGCCAAAACCTGACACCCCCCGACACTAACATATGACATATAGTTTGAGAAGACTCAGTTTTTCGTAAAATCCCTGCAATCTTTCACTTTCTTGGTATCAGAATGTGTTATACCGTTTTTCATCCAAATCTGGCTCTGGCTCTCATCTTTCTGGCTTCTCATTCGCTCTCTCACCTTCAAACCTTCTTTCGCTCCTCTCTTCCCTGAGGCATCAAGCATTAGAAGGAGAGTAGAGTAAAGTGACTGTAGTGCAGTGATAGCGCGTTGAAAATGAGCGAATCAATTAGCGACGATTTCGACTCTCTCCATTACGAGAATTTTTGGCATAATTTACTTCAAAAGCTAGCGAGTGAAAAAACGGAAAAAAATAAGAGTCAGAGTTAGATTTGGGTGAAAACAGTATTTGCTTCGAAATATGCGTTAGGCAGGGATCTTTTCTGTATTTGAAAATGTTCAGGTCGAACGGGGAGAGCAGGTCAGGTGGGCAAAGCCGTGACGTACTTCACAGAGGACGACATTCCCTTAATGCGGCCGATTGCAAATGTGGTCGAGCACTCGGGTGGAAGTCTGCCTGCCTACCTCCTAGAAGTCAGGAAACTCGACAAGTAAGAAAATAATTTTCTCCTACACTTTTTATGTCCCTGGAGAAAATAGATTTCATTTTTGGTGAATTTTTTAAAACGCTAAATGTGATGCTTCGAATAGAAATGAAATTCCTGAAAAACAACCTTTTAATCATTTTGAAAAGAACATGCCTGTCAAATTTCCAAACCATGCTAGTCTTCCTTGACGAAATATAACTTTAGAACTATAACTATTTTTGTTCAAAATCAACCTGTCAATTTCAGACGTTCGAAGAAAAGACTTCTCAAATCTGCGCCCGTTCGCTACGACATCGCACCGAAACATGCAGTCGACAAAATCAAGCCGAAAAGACGAAAGATGAAAAACAAGAAGGATGGGAAACGGGGAGTGCAAGTTGACAAAATCAAGAAGGTCAAAAAGATCAAAAATAAGACGGAGTCTAAGATTGAGGAAGATAGAAATTAGTTTTTTCTTTGTTACCTAAACTTGTTGATTTATTTGTTTTTCGAAGTCATAAAATTTTAGTTTAAAAGTCACGAAATTTTCGACAACAATAGCGTGCCTGATTTGTCGCTTTCACTAACAACAATAAGTTGCACAGATTATGCGCTTTGAACGATGTGTATTTTTGTCCAGATTAGGAGATAACGATATGAAAATTGCAATTATTTTTACCAAGCATTTATCATCTTTTGCTAACAAAGTACGAATTTTTTGGCAGCAAAGTATTCATTCATGTATACAAAAAGAATAGGCTCAGACATCCAAGGAATTAGCCCATCTTCTCCTGTAAGAAGCACACAAGATCAGGGGAAGCTGCGCTGGAAATATATCATCATGGCCTGTCACAACCATGCAGTGCGCCAAGTGTCCACCGCACTACCACTTGACTATGAGGACATCAGGGCAGAGGGTATATTTCCCATTCATTATGCAAAGAATCCCATGAAAAACCACATGCTTGATGATCGTTTAGAAAAGTACCATTGTCTCGTATGTTTTCATTACTTTTTCCTAAAGAATTCAAATCGAATGCATAGAACCTTTCATTCTTTGTTCTGAGGGTATCGTCTTTTCGCCACACGGTCATAATAATTCGTTTGAGAAAGAAGAGAAAGGACTATGCAAATTCTTACTCGAAATAAAAATACGATGACCATTTCTTTTGATACTTGAAACTCAAATTTCCCATCTTTCCTATATTTTTGTTTACCAATTGCTTCATTAGAGTGGTCATTTTAATTGTGGAAGAGGAGATTGGAAAATCAAGGCAGACATTGGCAAAGGCAAAAAAGGCAGAAGATGTTTTTCCACATATCTTCAATTGCCTGCCTGTATTTTATCCACTACAATGGCAGATTGATTGATACAAATGAATAGGGAAATAGAGTAGATTGGAATGAGAATGATGACAGAGAAGGAAGAGGGAAAGAGGAATAGCATCTTCCTTGCCTCAGGCTTATTGTACAGTGAAAGCTAAAAGCTGCCATTGGCAATGCAAGAATCATACTTCTGTCGTTTTATCATTCGAGAATGACTGTGTTGGCTGCTTCTCCCTCTTTCTCTCCCTCGGCCCTGTGACTCTAGCAAGTGTCACGCAATAGCATTGTCTGCCTAATTTGCCTAACAGCCCCACCTTCAGTTGCATGTTCATTTACGATGTTATTCTCATGAAACACTTCATGAATCTTTGCAAACCTTATACTTCGAGATTTTTCTTCTTTTTTGTTGCGAAATTTTTGACAATTAGTTTCTTTTTACTTTACTAACTATGAAAGTATCATAATTTCGATTTTTTCTGGATCCATTACATTTAAATTCAGATACTGAATATTTGTGATAAATCAAACCGATTATCGATTCGACTTCAAAATTCTATTGGGATTAATCCTGTTATTCGAGTCTTCGGATAATTTATTTGCCGAAAAATTGTGTTCCCTCAACTTTAGAGCATGATATTCAAAGAAAATATAGCTCAGATTTTGCGCTCTCGCATCAAAATCTCGTGCAACCCATTGTGAATAGTCGATTTTCACACGATAATCCCATATCTCGCGCAGCTTTGTGATTGCATGTTGTATGTGTATAGTATTTTGCATAACGGTTTTGTGGTAATGTGAGGCAGTAAAAAAGATGCGAAAGAAGTAGAGATAACTCGTCCTCTTATGCCTTCCTCTCCTCTCTCTCTCTACCTCTGCTATGACTTTGGCAAGGATTACAGATCTTCTTTCCTTTTTTACTGCTTTTACTTTTCTTTACTCGAACGACCGACTTTGGGAAATCGACTTTTACTTTTTCGCAATACAACAATTCTTTATTTCAAGATTTCATCCTAAAATAGCTTTCTTCGGAGTTCTGTGGATCAAAATTTATCTTGAAATCGAAAATAAGCGATAATACAGTGCCGTAACAAAAATCACTTACTGCTCATATTCTTTGAACACCTTCTACCTTTTTCCATTTATTATTTCTATCGAAAATTGCAAAAATCATTGCTATCGATTCATGGTGAAAATTTAATAATTTCGTTAATCGAATGTTTATCTTTCTGAGATCCTATGAAAATTGATCCTAATTTTTTGACAAGATACTGTTCCCAGATTGTTTCTCCTCTAGCGATATTTGATCTCGCTGCCTAATGCTTTGCATCGTAATCTTGACAGATTATTTATTGTAGCTGGTGTGATTTGTTTAGTCGATTATGCTAAGGCTGATTAGTCATTCATGTAAAATAAGTCATTTACTAGATACTTCATAGCTTTTATCTTTAGAATATTCTATCATAATTATTTTCTCGAGAACGAGAAATGTCATTATAATAATTCTTGTATATCTTATTTTTAACTAATCTAATTGACCTCAATCGTTTCATTTCAGATCAGATGCGATGGTTGCTTTCTGCGTTTGTTATTTCAGTGCTGCATCTCCCAGCCATTCGGGTATTTTATTACTCATTACTTTAGTTTTATATCCCATTTTTATTTATGAATATGCAGAATTTTCATAATTTCGTCAATTCCAACAGCTTTTCCCTAAAGTACTGTTCACCTATTCATTTCTTGCCTAACTGAAGATCAGCTTGTTGTCTTAATATTATCGACTAATGTCTTGCTTGTGGTTATCCTTGACAATACTCGTAATTTTTTTTTAAATCTAAGATCAGATTTTAATCTAATTCCAAAAGAATATGAAAGACGGTAAAAATCTATAAGCGAAGATGAAATTTTATCCAACACAATACAATGAAATTTTTCATGGCGATATTTCAGCTTTTCATTCTAATGAATATATAACAACATTCAATCACAAATGTAATTCTTTGCTTTTTAACAGAAACAATTGATGGCCAATTTTTGTTGCGCATTTCTCATGTAACAATAAGCTAATTTCTGCATCGCTTGTGACGTCAAAGCTATTTTTCTTCCTCTTTATGAATATTAGCCTGTGCTGTGCATGACTCATGGTTACATTGCCTTCACAGTCAAATGTCTGCTTCTTCCTTCCTCATTTCATTTCTGCTTCACTTTCTGCTTTTTGCTTCAATCGGCCGGTTTCTTACAATTCACCCCCCTTTTCGACTGAATGACCTTCTCATCTAAGCTAGAACAGCGGAAAAACAACAATAACCATGAACCATCAGAAAAAAAACAATGAGACAAATGAATAGAAGCAGAACATCACAAATGTAGCTAAAGGGATTGAGAATTTGAAGGTTTTGAAATCAAATACCATAAGTTTTGATGAAAAGTGGCTCTATATATTGTCACCAACTGATCTTCATCAGTACTCGCTTTTGTCACGAATTTTTATGTCAGGGAGTGTAGAAAAGAAAAACCGATGTCAATTAACAGAGGTCGCAAAAATAAAGATGATATTTTCAGACTCAAGACATGATCTCATCATTGATGGGAACGTTTCTCGGCAGCGGTCTGGGTGGGAACAATGAAGGAGCAGGCGCGATGGGAAGTGGAATTGGAGGACTTCTTTCGAATTTTGCAGGCACAGGTTGAGTGTCTCTTGAAGATGCGTAATTTTATGAATTGTATTCCAGGAAATTCCCCTGGACCTGGCTCGAACAATCCATTCATGTCGATGCTCAGCATCGGGCAGAGTCTCTTCGGGGGAGGAGGAGGAGGAATTCCTGGATTATCTCCGCAAACTCCTGCTCAACCAGCGGTAAGAATTTCCGTTTTCATAAACCTTTTGGAATATCATCCATTAGTTCATTGATAGGTAACGAGTAATTATCAAATAAATGCTGCTACATTTTTCTTACTTGAGATATTACTTGCTCATGTATGATATTTCATTTCACTTGCTACTTTTCGACCGACCGTCAGTGATGGAAATGTTTATAAAGGACATTTTACTTCGAGCAATGACATTTTTGATAATTTGAATTCTTCACGATTTCACAGCGAGAAAATTTTCACCACTATGGAGAAAATGGTGTTATGAAGAATTACAACTCTAGCCATAGTCATCCATGCCAGACTCTACAGGATCACTAATTGTCTGGTCCGGTAAAATTATTTTTGAATCATTTCAGAACAGAGGAGAAAATCGATAAATTTGATTTTATCATTCCTTAGACTGACGATTCAGCGGCACATTATATTTTTATTCGGTTAAAATTGCAACATTTTTACAACCTCGATGCTTTAGTTTGAAAATAGGTCAGACTTTTTGCGCAATCTGTGCTTCATGAAGAATCCAAATTCCCAAAGTTTTACTTCGGCAATCGATAAAGTCAGTGAATTTGCACGACAGCAATATTGATTTTCCAGGGTCCCTCTCCTTCAATAGCAGACTACACGGACGAAACAGCTCCATCGACCATCTTCCCTCCACTCTTCAAGCCCTCAACCGGGGCTCCCGTCGCCTTTGCTGGGAATAAGAATCGCCAAATCCAGGCAAGACGAAGAAGGCAGCGACAGCGACAAATACAGGCTCAGAGACAACGGAAGATACAGGCGCAAAAGCAGAGACAGAGAAGGATACAGGCACAGAGACAGAGGCAAACACAAAACCAGAGAAGGTGGAAGGGCAAACTAAAACCGTGGGAAGACGGAGGAGGCACTGTTCTGTCGGCTGAGGACTATGAGGATATGTTCAGAGAGGTGGGCCTGATTTATGACATCTTAAAAGTTATCAATTGGAAGACAAGAGTGTCAACCATGAGTCTATCGTAATTTCTATCCACCCCTGGTGTTAGAGACGTTGGCGAGCAAAGTTTTTTACTCGAGATTTTCAATTCACACCTATTGTATTTCATTACCACGATTTAGCCTGGGCGAAATTTTGCTAAGATCTATTACGTGAATGAACCATGCAATTCATTCAATTTTCAACCGAGTCGAATCACCTCGCTCATAAGGAGGCCATCTTAATATGATTATACGTATTTAAACTCTTGTTCGCCACTGTAGTTTTCCATTTTTACTCCCGAAAGTCGACTCTTTGAAGACATTTTTATGATGACTCTTGTGTCAGATAATATGTTCCCATGATCTCGTTCGAATTTTCAGAGCACGAAAGAGCAACAACGATTGAATCGTGAATTGCAAAGGGCACGAAGAGTTGAGCAGATGGAGGTAGAGCTTGTTTTCATAATCATTATTATAATTGATTTTTTTCAGAAGCAGAAATTACAGGCCATCAATGCCCAAATAAACAGGGAGAACAACAGATTGAATGGGAATGCGAATGGATGGCAGGGGGCCACCAAGAGACCCCCGATCAATTTGAGACCGCCCACTCCTGTGGGACTCGTTAACAATAAGGTAACGTTTTTTTTTTTTTAATAAATAAGGTTTTTCTTTATCACAACCATAATCCTAAAAAAATCGTACTCATCTGAAACTTTACCTTTCTTTCTGGGCGAAAATAATTTACTTTTCCACGGTCGAACAGTCATTTCTTCACGAAGACAAGCTTTTCTTAAATTGATGACACTTTCACGGGTTTAAATATTCAGATCCCACCGATAATTCTGCCGCCAGCTCTTCGAGGCAAAATCGGAAAAGGAGCGTCGGCTGCCGATTTAGAGGCAGACTACGATGATGCAATCGATATGAGGCTCACGCAAATTCGAAGAAAACGTGAGATTTTCATGTTTTGATGAGCAATTGAAAATTGTTACCATTTCTTTGCTATTTTTACTTTCTGAAAAATTAGTCCAAATGCCTATCCTTGGCCAGATGATTGCATTTTCATGCTGCCAACTGTAAGATTACATCGATTCTTTCGCCCCTCCTTTATCTGCTACTTTTCTTTAAAAGTTTCGGTTGAATTTAGCCCTTCCTTTTGCAGGCTATGCAAGTCCGTGGTGGCGTCGTCACAGCCGCCAAAGTCGTCAGAATCGAGCCCGTCGTCGCATGCGCGCGCATGTCTTCTACGACGAGCCTTCTTCCAGCAGAGTGGTCCCTCCCTCAGCCAGCTTCAACAGCAAGAAAGCACAGCAGAAGAGAATCACCAATGCACTCGATTCTCTCTCGAACGCATTCAACTCTTGGATGGTTCCTCCCTCCCCAATGACTATGCCACAACCACCTGCTCCTTCCCCCTACCAACCCTATCAGAGCAATCCGTTCATGATGCCAATCAATATTCCCGCTCAACCTCCCGCCCCTCCCCCGCTACAAAACGACATTCAGGTATTTTTTTATCGATACTAAAACTAGCAACCAATTTAGCATAAGTGCAATTATAATGAATATCAATTATTTTTAGTGGGAAAAGATGAATCACCAAATTCTCTTGTCCATCAATGATGGAATAATCATTTTTAGAGAACTGTACACAAAATGAGTGACATGAGAATCGAATTGTTTGTCATAGAGAAATAAATCTCTCATTGACACCTTTTTACAGAGCGACTCCGCCCCAGTCTCCCCGTTCTTCTCGCAATTCGTGCCCCAACAATTCCTCGGCTTCCTCAATCCACCCCAGCCCATGTCGTCATCAGCACAAAGCAACCCTGTCGCTAATTTATTCAACCAATTCGCTCCTCCTGTTAAGGGTAAACAATTTCTTTCACAATAGCACGCTTTATCGAATTTTGATAAAACGTGACCAGTAGTGCAAAAATTTGCCTTCAAAATCCCAAATTCGTCACAGAATTTGCTGCAGCAGATATTCCACCAAATTAATACCAAAAACGCCAAGTTGAGAGAGTAATGGATGGTAGTCTCAAATTATTTTATGAGCAATGTGTCATAAATTTGCAATCCATTCATATTTCACGGAACTCCTTCAGGTGTTACAGCAGCTCCATTCGAGGTCCCAACGCTGGCTCCTCCGCCCTCTCCAACCACTCCAAGTCCGAAGCTATTGGCTCACAATACTGCAAGGGTTAGTTATTTGCTATTGGGTTTAAACGAATTCGCTATATGATTATTTATGAAGATCATAATAGACCACAGTTAAATACAGAGAAAAACGAATGTTATACATTAGCGGATGATTTTCTCATTGTTTGTAGTTCTGATCTTCTTCATACCAACAATCTGATAATGTTACGTTATTCTGAAACTTTAAGCACTCACAATGCAGCAATATATTTATTTAGTCTAATATATCCTTCTCAAGCAGATATTTTATGATTTGAGATGTTCAAAGAGATAGTAACTCTGAACGATGTGTATGGAGGCGGGAAGAACTCGGACTTCAGTTCCGTGCAGACTTTGATGGAGTCGTTCTTCGAATCCGTGAGCTCCAGTAATAAACCTGGAGTTGGGACTGCAACTACAAGTCACGTGAGATGTTTTCAACAATTTTTGCAAAATAAAAAAGAATCCGAATCTAATTTTTATCTTCAATTTTTTGTGCCCCCTGAAATTGCAATTGCAAGCAATTTTGACCCAGTATCATTTCAGCAGTTATTAAAGATGATGTCATACATTCATGTTACAAAATTGTGTCAAGCTACCACTCCTCACAATTCCAAGAATTTCCCTAATGACAAAATTTTAGGACCAGCCATATACAGCATTGCAGCCCCAATTCGATGGCACAGAACTTGGAGCAAACAGACCTTTGACGAATAAGCTGTTCGAGAGTGACATGGTTCTGACCGTTGAACAAATGAAGGCAGTCGTTCTCGGAACGCAAGATTACAAGGCTGGCAGTTGGATCAGAAGAAAAAGAAAAGTCATTCTTGGTGAGTTTATTCTTGAAGGAACATTAGATATCTAATGAAAATGTTATGTATCACACATATGCGTCAATGGCAAATCTGTGCTTTCATAGTAATTCTATCGAAAATTGTCATTTTTACCTGCACTTTCCAGGTGCTCCATTGAATATACTAGGTTTCCTCTCTACCATAGCATGCTTCTAATCATCAACTTTCAGGACACCAATATCGATGGCCTCGGAAACCAATTCCATATCGCTTCAAGGGAAATGACCGTCAGTATTCGCTTTGTCGCTAGAGTTCAACTTGATTTGTTTCAGTTCAATGGATGCAGACAATCCGCACGGCTCTTCGTAAATGGGAGGGTGAGACGTGTGTGCGATGGAAGGAGAACGCTCCTGGGAAGGATCACATCATCTTCTTCAGAGGAGCTGGGTGGGCGATGAGTTTATGTCAATGTAGAAAATGTGTCTCGATTCTTATCTCAAAAACTATTTTATTCTTGCCAGTTACCTGCATTTTCTACTCATGGCTAATTTTACTAGCTTCGAGGTCGATGAAATTTCGCACCTATCCAGTCATCGTTTTATCAAAATTTCATTCTCTAATAAAAGATAACTTTGTCTCCATACCAAAATGATCCAATATTTTCAGTTGCTATTCGAGTGTGGGCCGAGTCGGTGGACAGCAGACAATCAGTATTGGGTATGGATGTGAGGACGTGGGGATTGTGCAGCATGAAGTCGGGCACTCTTTAGGTTGGTAGGAATCAAATTTTACCGCTAATAAAGTCGAATTTAGGATTCTGGCACGAGCAGTCGAGATATGATCGAGACAAGTATATCATACTCAGGTGAATTTTGCAGCTATTTCTTAGATCAACGAAAATAGAATTGCGCCAGATGAAAGATACTCGAAAATCATAGTATTTTTTTAATAAAATATAGAAAATACCCCCTAAAATTTTATCACCCTTGTGATAAATATCGTTTCTAAAGAAAGTTGCCAATAGTTGTCTTACATTCAATCTACTTGAAAATAGGTGAATAGGTAAATTGACATAGTAGAATCTCGGGGGTGTTTATAAAATTTTTAATTTTGCAATAATTACTTGCTAAAACTCACTAATTTATCATTTTTATATTCTAAATTCAAATCGAAAATTGGAATTATTTTATTCAAACATGTTGCACTTGAACGACGACTTCAAAAACCATTCTTATAGTGGTTTCGACGTCGCTCTTTCACGTGGTGCGGTTAGTTGTTCATTAGTTTTTACAAAAATATTAGAAATTCTCAATTTAGCAGCACTTTAAGCTTTGGGTGTTATTTTATAGCTGATTTTGACGAGTTTAGAAAAGAATGGTTACTTCGAGGCACAGACGGTAATTTTGAGCGCAGAACTGAGCAGGAAATCGAGTCGATGGGCCTGCCGTACGACATAGGTTCGGTGATGCATTATGGACAAAACGTGCGTGCTATTTACATCATTTTCATAATTTTGTGATTTAGGCGTTTACGAAGGACTGGGACCATGCTACGATCGAAACGGTCGATCGAAAGTTCCAAAGAACAATGGGACAGAGGGATCAGCCTTCCTTCATCGATGTGAAACAAGTCAATCGGCTCTATTGCAATGGTATGACGAAATCCTATCATAATATGTACATGTTTACACATTTCTCAATTCTAAAATGCTCTCATTTGAATAATGAACCTAGCGAAGATAGAAATTTGGCTGAACTATTTTAGACCGTTCTTAATACCACAAAATTTCAGTTTAGTGATAATTTTTTTAATCAAATTTTAGATATCTGCCGTGTGAACCTTCCTTGCAAGCATGGAGGGTATCCCGATCCTAACAATTGCTATGTAAGAAGTTTCAGAATTAATTTAATGAAAGTTCAGCTTTCAGAAATGCAAATGTCCTTCAGGTTTGTTTTATTCTATAATTCATCCATCGTTACGCAATCAAGGTTTTTGATATAGGACTAGAGATAGTTTTTTCTTGTAGGCATTATTTCGTTCCCTTGTGATCAGCTCATTGAGTAATGTTTCGACTTTGAATCTTCATCGCTCTCTTAGCCTAATCTATCCTAGTTACAAGGTTGGATAAATGATTCAAGAACAACTTCAGGTTTGGGTGGCAAATATTGTGATCAACTTCCTGAAAATGGTATGTTCAATTGTTTTATTCCATTTCCAGCTTAGCTCTGATATTTATAATTCAAAAGAATAACGCTGTTTTCGAAACAATGAAATAGAAACGATATTTTTTAAAATAGTGCCTAGTAACACAACTTTAAATAAGCGTATATCTGGTTCTAGCTTCTTTCATGGTTTTCGAATTCTGGCTAGAATTTTCCGCAAATTTCCTGCTGGCTATATAATCGCCGTTTTCTCAGAGATATTCACGCAGGTCCGAATCCTCGTGGGTTACCTTCCAAAACCCCCACTTGGAAACCACTAGACTCGCATGTTTTTGCTTCGAAAAAAAACGAAAATTTTATATCATTACTTTTCTCGTAATATCGATTTTTTCTTCAAAAACTGCAATTCAGAGCGAACATGTGGAGGAGAATTAACAGCGACATCAGCCTGGCAAAATTTGGAATATAAGGGCAAAAGGAAGTGCTTTTGGAGAGTCAGAGTGAGTTTTGAAGATTTTTTTTGTTTTTTATATTTGATGAAAAGCTTACTAAATTCACTGATATTAAAGATGAAATTATGCTGATAAGGATAATTAAGCTGAACTATGCAGAATCTATTTCTGCTGATCATAATTTTCCTGCTTACAAATTCAGAGCACTAACAATGCCCGAATTCGAATGATCTTCTCCGAGATTCGCTATCGCTGCGAGACGACCTGTCACGCCTTCATCGAAGTCAAGGCTAATTCCGACTACCAGCAAACTGGATTCAGACTTTGGTGAATCAAATATATATATATATATATTTTTTAATCTTGATATTCAAAATTTTAGTTGTTTCGAAGATAGGGAAGTTCATTTTGTGTCAGAGCAGCCTGAGGTTCTATTCTTCTCTGATTCGATTGCTTTGGACTATGAAGTTAGCTTTAAGTTGCGATACATCCAAGGTAAGGAAGAGAAGACGACCCATTTGAATCGAAATGTCGTATTTGTCTACAGATAACGGGGTCCTTCCTCCCCCTACACTACCACCGCCAACCTCGACCTGGGTGCCTGGAGTCGAAAATCGTGGATTCCGAGGACAGGTCTACACAGGCGGCCCTATCGAGAACTTCATTCTCAATGCTATTCCAAGAATACGGTACGTCTTGTATCGATATTTAATAAATATTTGATTGAAAATAAAAATAAAAAGCAAATTCTCTTCCTCTTTCTGGAGGCGAAACGGATAGAGTAAAGTTACAATTGGGATGATCTTCCTAAAATTTATTAATTTTTTTAAAAATCAAACAAAACCATTTCATCTCCTGAGTCGAATTGAATGGGATTTTATGAATTTATTGAATCTGAATGGACGCGAGAGGAAATAAATCCCGTCTCCATCTATTTCAATATTTTTCGAAGATCAACTTCTATTTGCATTCGTTTCGTGGCTCACAATAGTTTATCAATATCATAATGATTCTATTATGCATATTTACAGAGATACAAGACGTCCTCTGGAGAGTGTTGCTTCGATTGCAGCTGAATATGGATTGGCCACATTGTTTGGCATCGCTCACAATAAAAAATGATCTAACCATATGTAGTAAAGTGTAAAAAATGTAGAAAAGGTATACCGCTTTAGTAAAAATTACTACTTGTCAATTGTCGTTAGGCCATATTTTCCACTTTTAACCTTCTCGAAACTGCTCAAATCCGATCTATCTCAGCGTCAGAATGCATACCGAAATTATCATTCGCAGCTACGGGTTATCACTTTAGCTTTCAATGTTTTATTATTTTGAATTTGTATATCAAGAATAAATAAATTCCATTCCAACTTAGATGCTGATGGCGTAGGCATATGGGTGAATGTTTAATTCTTTGGTCATAAAATCAGTTTCATTATTACTCAATCATAATTTCATGCAAAAATCCTACGCATTATCACATTCATAACTTATGAACTTAAAAGTCAAACTTTTAAAATCGACATTTATAAAAAAAAATTTTAGGCAGCTGAAACTTCAGCTGCATTCAGCGATTATCTAGGTCAGAAAATATTTTACAAGTAGTATCCTTTCACATCCTCTTTCTAACAGAATTGCGCATTCAAGCTGCTATTTAAAAATCAAATTATTTTATCAGATTTAATATCAACCTTATTTAGTAGATCTGTCTATAACTATAACTTCTTCAAATTACCAAATGCTAATATTTAAAGGAAATACTACTGTAGGGCAAGTTAATAGGAGTGAAGCCTTTTTTAATGAATATGAACAAGACGTACTCGATCTCAACTCAAACATAGCTAATTTTCTTACGATATATGATTATGAAGTAATCGTTTATAAATTTATGAATTCTTTCTTCAAAATAACTTTCATTCCCTGCTATATTTTTCATGCTTTATTTATCTATACACTTATTAAAACTCATAAAGCTGAACAGAATGTAAGTTCAAACAGAATTTTAAATAGTTTTTTTTAAAATATAAAATAATTTTCATTTTTCAATAACAGAAACCTATCCATCATAATTTGGCAATTAGAGAGAAATCATCTTTCCATAAGAATTTTAAAAATCAAATTAGAAATTAGCAGTTAAACCTGCATTGCTTAGAAGTGAGAAAATAAACATTTGTTTTTTTTGCAGAAATCATATATTATGATTTTATATGTACTCGAAGTTTTGTCAATATGGCATCTTATATACGCAACACTTTGGTCATCTATGCTGACCAATTGGTCATATCAAAAGTGATCTTGAATGAATTATCAAAGATATAATGGAAATTAATTTTAATGAACATTAATGACTATTGCATAGCTATAGAATTAGATCAAATTTCAAATTTCAATGAAGATTTATATCGTCAATTAACTAGTCATATGTTGTACAATTACTAATTAATCGAAATTATTATAGAGGTCTCAATACATATTTATTCTTTGATACGAAAAATCATCCATCAACGATTCGACTAATTCACTATTTGAATTTGTTGTTATGCTTGCAAAGATTTGTTGAGATATGCAATTTTTCGTGGAGAAAGTCAATATTTATACGGTATTTGGCTAAATGGGAAAATGCGATTCTTTAAGATTAATAGCGTACATTACAGGAAACCTATTATTTTGATATTAACTTTCGGAATAATTTCTTATTTCACATATAAATCGTATCAAGATAAATTACTATTACTAATTTATTCTACATCAAAGAATAACGATAGAATTGGAGCTAAAGTATGTATCTGTTGAATATTATCTACTTTGTATCTTTGATAAAAAATCATATTTAGGTTGACGCTTCCATGAGAACAATAATCTCATTTAGCTGCGTATTTATGTATTTATATACATTTTTTCATGTTAACCATAGCTCTTCAAAAGCTAAAAATCGTTCTAATATCAATATCATATTACAACTCATACCATTCACTACTTATGAAATTCTCGGTGCGTGCGCATATGTGATATGATCGAAATGTTAACAAATTCGAAAGCTTTCAGATGTCATTTTTGAATGGATAGCTATCATATTATTTGACGTGATCTTAGAGATTAGAGATAAAATTAACCAAATAATACTAAAATATAAAGATTATGAAGATGAAATAATCGAAAACACGAAGGAATATTTCTATATTTTAGTCAATGAAGTTGCTTTTAATGGCTTGTTGATTGATATTCTTAATTCGTATTTAACAACAATCTGCATTCCACTGTCATTCTTAATATGTAGCCGAAACAAACGTCAATTGATATACCACATTATACCATTAAAAATTAGGAATAAAATCCAATCTATTCTATCTAGCTTATATATTAATTTATTCGGAAAGAATTCAGTTAAGAGCCAAGTTCGAGTAATTAGTATCGTAAACATCAGATCTTCATCTAATAAATAATTTTTATTCAATTTTATCGTTTTAATGTAGCTTTACAATTCATACGAATCACGAAATGATCTTTCTATTACTCCTAAATAATTTTTTAAAGAAATTAACACTAAAAGAAAAAATCGAAGAAAATATTCTCGGCGTTGACGAATCAACGTCTAGCCACACCCACATTCGTTGCGTGCTCTGCCTAGGGACCGCCAGTTATTTTTAAAAATTCATCGTAGAGTGATGATCTACCCATGGCTGGGTAGTTCGTTGGGTTCTTTATCCATCCCTGAAATGAAAAAATGATAAAAATTTGTAAGAAAAGAGAAAAAAATTAATTTTTGAATCGCAAAAAGCGAAAAATCCCTAACATTTTTGTCCAGCGACAGATGTACAGCGGGGAGCGAGAAATAGTGCGAGGTGTGAAGAGAGCGAGAGAGAATGCGTGAGAAATAGTGTGGGGAGAGAAGAGAGCGGGAGAGAAAGGGGACAAGATGTGAAATAAGACGATTTGGAAAAATTGTGGAAATTATTCTTTAAAATTTCGAATTTTGAATATTTTCACTAATAATCATACAAAAATCAACATAGATGGATCAGGAACATTAAAGAAAGCATTCTATCTTTATGCGCTCCCATTTCAGTAAGGAGTTTCATAACTACGACACTCGTCACATTTTTAACTATAATTTTTTTTCGCTAGCACGGATTTTGATGATTTTTTCAGGAAAACAAGATTTAGTCCCAATTAATGTAAAAATGAAATAAAATTACTTTTGGATCACGAAATAAGCTTTCTGCAAGCGATTTTTACACAGGGAAAAATGCGCCTCTATTTCAAGTTATTATTTTTTACCTTTTTATACTTTTTTCGTTCGATTTAAAAAAATTATATATTTCAAGAGAGCCAAAATTTATATTTTTGAAAGAATTATATCGATCCCATTGTTGCTGAATCAGAAATTTGAATTTCCATAATGACTAGTATTTGACAACTTCAAAGTCAATTTAAAAAGTTTCGCCAGTACGGATTTTGATAAATTTGGTGTTTTTCAATAGATATTTGCTAGAATAAAATATTTATGTAAAAAAATGGTTTTTGAAACTCTCAAAACTCGATTTATAGGCTTTTTCCTGTTTGCATAACATTTGACGCGCATTTACGGACTTTTTTCGCGCTCAAATCAGTAAACCGATATCACCACGTGAAAGAGCGATATCGAATTGTATAGTAGGTACCGATCAATTATGAAAAACAAAAATTTGCGATAATCGAAAGGGTTATCGACTATGGACAATATTGAATCAAGGCAAAGGGGCGGGGCTTGGCGGTCCCTAGACTGCCTCAAGTTTGCAATTATGGTCAGTGCAGTGTGGAGTGTGGACGATTCTATTCTCGA
Organism: Diploscapter pachys; assembly: GCA_002287525.1. Taxonomy (NCBI): domain Eukaryota; kingdom Metazoa; phylum Nematoda; class Chromadorea; order Rhabditida; family Rhabditidae; genus Diploscapter; species Diploscapter pachys. Next base: position 188,864 of record LIAE01007250.1, read on the forward strand.
TCCGCATTAACACGTTGAATTATTTGAAATTCGTCTGGTTTTGATAGGTTACACAAATTAATTATGAGTTGTGCTAATTCCCGGATGTTCCAATTATTGCTATCGATTTTTTATCCTCGCATTGTGTCAGTTTATTTCCCCACATGCAATTCATTTTGCTGCGTGTTTCGCGTTATTATTTTTGGGAGTGAATGTGTGCTTTTCAGCTGAATGGCTCGAGCCTCATTCGAGTACGATGAGGTGGGCAACACGTTCTACTACGTGCTCGTATCGTTCTATGCTCTCGTCCTTCTCCCCATCACTTACTATTTCTTCCCCACTGGAGAAACCACAGGTCAACACATGATTTTTCCTGACTTATTTATTATTTTATTATTATTATTATTATTCTTTAAATTTTTGTTCTAATGTTTTTGAAGAAAAAAATATTCTCGTCGAGCGACACTACGAAAAATTTGAAAATATCAAAATTAAGAAACAAAAATTTGAAGTTCCGAAGAGTGGAAGTTGATTTGGTCCTGGACTTTGAATTTAAAATTCTAGAAAGTTGATAAAATTGTATGTCGAAGAAGTGGTTTATTTTGAGTGCGGAATTTTATAAAAAGACTTCTTCCGAAATAGTAAAGTTCGCTGGTGAAGCTAAATTAATGGCGCCTTCTTTCGGTTGACCATTCTGGCAAGTGTAAAGTGCACTTGAGCTATAAATATGTCACAGGGAAAGTCTTTTCCACCACTTTTTTAACCCGCAAATCAATATGGGAAATATTGTAGCTTTGTAACAAAGGCAATTCAATTTATCGAATGGTGATTTTCAGAAGTGAAAAAAGTAAACCTGCACGAATGCCAGTGTCACGGCTGTAAAGAGAAAAGACAGAGAAAAGAGGCCAACAAACCTTGGAGACGGACAAAGAAAATTGCAATTTATGTGGTAAGTGGTGAAATTTGCGGTTTGATAATTGATAAATTGTGAGATTTATAAAGATTAGATCAAATCGCTGATAATTCTTAGCCATGTTCATGCCATTTCTTTCTGAAATCGCGTCTTTCGAGATGAAAGTTATCAGTAAACTGCAAAAAGTTCGAGTTGTCCTTTTATTTTGAAGGCAGCGGGCCTCTGCAATTCAACTCATCAAGATTCGTCAAAGATGGGCTTTATTTCAGGGTCTTACGGTTGCATGGATCATTTTCGCGTTTCTCGTCAAGAAGATGACAGAAATCGAAGTGAAACATGAAGAGTACAATCCGTACACTGTGCTGGGATTGGACCAGGTTTGTATTCATTCACGATATTTTAAAAGTGACGGAATAACGGAATGAATAACCTGATATAGACTAGAGAATGGAAATTTTTGCACTAAATAAATATCTTGCTATTCCATCAGAATCAAGTTACGTTTTCTTTTTCAAATTGTTTATAATTTCAGGGAGCATCGACATCAGAAGTGAAGAAGGCGTATCGTGAATTATCCAAAGTTCACCATCCAGACAGAGGCGGAGATCCTGTCAGATTCGATCAAATCGCCAAGGCTTATCAGGTTGGAATCATTTCTAATTTATGATTTTTTGTTTTTATACATTTGATGTTTCATGAAATCGAAATTAATTCTCGTTCGTGCAGAGCGATTTTTTATTCCGCTTTATTATATGTCAGTATATTATTTTGCAAATTTTATTTTTTATCAAAAATCCTAACTTCTATGTAGACCTATCCATATTTATATTTTCATTTTGAAAATACAATATATTTTAGGCTCTGACAGAAGAAGAAGCTCGAAAGAATTGGGAGTTGTATGGAAATCCAGATGGCCCACAAGGTTATTCAGTTTTTTCTCTGATCTGGCTGATTATTTTCTTTTTCAGCGACGACATTCGGCATAGCTCTGCCAAAATGGCTTGTTAGTGAGGAGTATGGTATGTGGGTGCTCGCCTTCTATGGATTCATTCTCCTCATCATTCTTCCTGTCGTTGTGGTTAGTTATTCATTGCTATTTCTAATCATTTTATGAAATTGTTTAACTTCATATTTTCAAAAGTGCTTAAAGAACTTTTGCATTTGCCAAAGACATTGATAAAATTTGATTTTGCACGTCTTGCCGAATATTGCAAAACTTTGAATTTTTCAAGTCTAAAACGATTCAATTTTATCGTTTCTTCTATACATTCGTACCAATCTTCAATATTCAATTTTTTCAAATCAAAAATCTTTTTAGGGAATTTGGTGGTACAACTCGATAAAGTACAGTGTGGACAAAGTGCTGCTCGACACTACTCAGCTCTTCTATTACTTCATCCACAGGACGCCCAGAATGGAGACCAATCGTGAGGAATTCTTGATGCATTCAAAGCAATTCAATCAATTCTTCAGGAATGTTAATGGTTTTGAGCGGATCATTCGAGTTCTGGAAGCAGTATAACAAGGACATCATCGAGAGGGAGACTGACAATCTCGATCTTCCTAGGTACTTTGTTAGAAAATCGCAAATTCACGCTAATTTGAACGGTAAAGGGGAATCTCTGAATTAAAAAAGATATAAGAAGACTTTTCTCT